>JAPYZI010000667.1:0-44511 GCA_030523105.1 Ophioninae sp. A BG-2022a
CCTCTTTTTTTGCGATTTTTCAAGTGGACTTTCCGGGGAAACTATAAGAGATATCGATATGAATCCAACGCCATTGTTTAAGTTAGGCAAAAACCTTTTTCAAACCCATCCATTGAAACTCCATAGGATATAAGAAGCCCACTCTACGACCTTTTGAAATTTCGTGATTTTCAAGATTCCGGGAAATTGGCCGCGGAAGGTCGAAAAATTTTTTTCCCCGATTTTTAAGCAGTAAAAGGGTGTATTTGATCGGAAATTTTCCTCTGATTATGAATATGCCCGAGTTTTTGCCGCAAGTATAAAATTAGACTGGGAAAATGGAAAAAACCTTTCTAGAATATTTTTTTGAGATTTTTCCTTAGAAATGGAGAGTTCAAGGCGAATGAAATCGTGGATTTGTTCAAATATGAATAATAATTCAGGGGTTGCTCGGGGAACTATACATGCTTGTATCAATCGACTCAGAATTTCACTCCCAAACCCCCATTTCATGAATGACATTCCGTCGTGAGACACCCTGTATATTACAATACTTATAAGAGGAAGCAGGCACGACTATGCCCCGAAACATAACATCTATAGCAGTAAGCAGGACGCCATCATTCTCCCAACGAGAGAAAGCGAGAGCGAGAATGAAAACTGCCGGCAGCGCCGCTACTTGAGAACTACCAATGGGGGCAGTCCCCAGCAGAATCGGCACATATAATCCTTAAGAACTGTCCTTCTATTATCATAGAAGTTCTATGCACATCTGACTTCGTTGTCGGAGATTACGATAATTCGAAGGGGAACTCAAACTTCAGTGACTATGACAACGGTTGCTGAGAGTGAAACGTGGATATCGTCGAATGCTCCTCTCCACAAACAGCGCATCGAGCAATTTCGATTATTCGCCTTAACGACGTAAAAAAAAGACATAACCTCACAATTTTTTCGAATCATATTTCTCTTAAACCACCAAGTTTGTTTTAAGAGAAATTAAGCATCGGTCTCTGTAGAATTCATAAACGAAAGGCTTGAAGGTTATGTTTTACATTAATAATGTAAACAAATTTTCGATAAATCGGGATTTGATCATTTCAGCTATTCTTTACACTTATATGTCATGAGATAGTCCAATTTCGCTTCAATTTTTAGAATAGAGTTTTCAAAACGCTTGGTACGATTTTAGAAAATTTCTAAAAGTAGATATTCCTTATCTATCATTTATTTTAATTTATCAAAGTTCCGAATACTCTTAGTGATTTATTAACTAGGAAAATCGTATGCTCTTGCATTTTCTCATTGAAACTCGGATCGTACAAAAAATATATACGTATATTCTTGCATATGAATGGACAGGTCACAAAATAAAACTTTGGCATTATCACATTTAACAATCTCGAATACATACAAATTTAAATACAACAAAAATAATCAAAAATTTTAATTATACGGATTAGGGTGTTCCTTTTACTCTTGGCTTTCCATTCCTTAACGCATGTGTCCTAATTTTATCCGTTTTTAATTTACAATCTTTACAAAATGAATTTTGGCACACCTGAGTATTCTACCAACATGCATCGAAATATGTTCGTACAAAGACATCTTTAAAAAGAAAGTATGGAAAAGGTAAGCTGGATAAATCAGATGATACTACAATTTTGATGAGAAATCTGAATATTTCATAGTGCTTTTTGGAATTACTTGGCTCGTTATTCCATGTTTCGTAAACCATTCAAAAATATAAAATGATAGTCAATATTTATGATAATAAAAAATTCAAAATCCTCTAGATACGAGTTAACGTCATAAAAAAACAAGAACATTTAATACTTGAGTAAGTTACTAGTTCCAACAAAATCAGAGAGGCATGCGTCAATTTTTAAATCAGTTCATTTTACTAAAATATTTCTTTATATATGAATTTATTTATATCAATCGTTTATACTTTATTTTTTTCATATTATAACGCATACCTCTTTTTTGTTTGAAATACCAAAATAAAATTGTGTCTATATAAGTGAAGGTCTAACAGATATTATTTCCATTGTTCGAAGGATTGACCAATCAGTTCAAAGTTCAAATGAAAGACTTGAATAGGATGTGGAGGAATCGACAAAATTCCACCGGCGCGATAACAAGTGTTTCAAGCATCGCAAGTTCCATTCTGCAATTATTTTCCATGTCTCGATGTGCTCGGCCTATCTATACGCCAAGTATCACCAGCCGCTTGCGTTCTTGACCTGGTGCCACGCTTCGATAATTGGACCATTTCTATGTGATCGGAAGGTGCGAAAGAGGTTTCTCTTTGTAAATCAAAATTGGCCCTGCGTTGTAACCAATCTGAAAATAGATAAATATTATTCGAAAGTTAAAAAGTCATTCACAACGAAGAAAAAAGAAAAGAATAGCGTAATTATTATTTCTAATGGTAGATTTATCATTATTTTCTATGGCGTTCTCATTACAATTTTTTCACAGGGTTCGGCGAATGCATCGAATTGGCAAGAGATAAAAATTCACCATGCGGAAATTTACAAAATCGACAGAAACTTACTTTCGTCAGCGACTTTTGAGAACTCCTTCAGCAAGAAGTCTTTATCGCGGGATTGCATAACCAACATTTCCCGAAGTATGCGAACCAACGCTTTTCTCGCTTGGGCTTTGGCTCGCAAATAATAAACGGTCATTCTGAAACAGAGAATCGTTGAAAACACAGAACAGTGAGAAATTGAAAAATGATGTTTCGTAATCCTGTAGTTTAAAAATATGGAAAGTTCATGGAAAGATCGCGTTGCGAGTACTTTGAATTACTCAAAACGGATTAGTTTTAAGTAAAAAAAATACAAAAAGCATATTTTTAAATTACATTCTCAACAATTGGAAAAATGTCATAAGCTATTGATGATTGTTGGTGTTCGAAACATTGACTTTGGAATTACCGCATATTTTTGGTGCATCACACTGATTTCGAAAAAAATAAAAAAAAAAAATTGCAGAAAACGGAATCAACAACATTAACAAAACATAGAGATCGAAACCTTTTCACTGCAGTTTTAAAAAAACACGATTTAGAAAAATAAAATAGTTTTTAAACAAAATGACTGTGAAATTGTGAGATGATACGAATCACATAAAATATTCTATCACCGGAAAAAAACGAAAATAGTGTAAAACGAGAAGAAGGAATTACAAATTCATTTCTATATTTCTAACGAAATCTCGAACGTGAATTTTTGGTTCTTTTGATGCGAGATCTTCCCTGACCGAATAAAGAAAATTTGTGAAGAGCACTGATGCGTTTGGCCTTTGTATTTTCTCATAGGAACTTACGACATAGCGATGAGAATGGCAGCGCCGGTGCCGGGTTTAGCAACATTGGTAACGACGATCCAAAAGTTGCTGTCCCTTCGTAGATTGAGGACACGATCGATGACGACGTCCCAGGTGTAATCGTGATCGCGAAAAGGTCCGCATCCGCCGCTCTTGACGTTCGTTATTACGTAAGTGAGGGTAACGAGGATGGCGGTCATGGAGAGAAAAGCAAGCGCGAGGAAGAGCGTTTGGGTTTGAGCTGCACGCCAGGAAGTCGAGGGTGGCTCGCAGTGTCGTACCAAGCCAAATTTTTTTATGTGGAAAGTCAGTATCATTTTGACGACGATAACGAGGGACAACGGTGGACTGAAGTAAAAAGCGACCCAGAAGAGTATCTGATTGTACAAAAGGTTCAACGTGTTCGTCGCTATCTGGAACTTCGGCGCGCTCACGATGCGCGGAAAAAGCCAATGAAACAAACGATGCGCAGCTTGTACGAGAAAATTTCCAACGATCGAGATCACAAAATCGAGAATCACCAGTCTGTACATTTCTTGTGCCAAATCGGTTTGCCAGCAATCGTGAGAACTGTAGTACAGCCAGTAAACCAGCAAAGTCGTTATCACCATTGCAGTCGTCACGTAAACCCGAAACATCGTGACGTACAAAGCAGTCCGTTTGTTGCTGTACCGCTCGAATTTCACCTGAAAGAATAATTCATCAGAATTGTTCGTTCAATTAAATTGCTCTTCGTTCGATAAATTAAAATTGGGCTATCTGGCAAACCGTGTACAACGAAACTCAAAAACTATTTGGACGCGAAAACGAGCTTTTTTTAAAACGTGCCGAAAATACTCACGAGCAAGGAGACAACAGCCGGAAATAGGTTCATAATGCACGTTATAACAAATGGCACGAGCAAAAGTGACCACGGATCCGAGTCCCGAGCTTCGTGTTTTACTAAAAGCATCCACAGAAAACCGCCGCACGCCGCCATCAACGATATTACTACTATCGTCATTCCAAATTGACAGAAAAGGGTTCCCAATCGTTTAAGCAAACGAGGGCGAGCCAGTCCGTTCGCCTCGGCCAGGAGCTCTTTCAACTCTCGATAAATCGAGGCGGAGCACAAATTCGCCGCTTTGTACGAAGAAACACCAAAGTCCCAGCCGCAGAAAATTTTACTCACGTACAAATTGTGGATACCACCGGATGTTTCGATGTAACACTTTCTATAAGACCTCGCCACCCTGAAAATAATTACGTTATTGGATTCGAAATGTTACGTTTTCGGAAATTCCATAAAATGTTTTGGTTTGTTTGGGTTCTATATTTATATCAACACGTTCGTTGCATCGTCAACTTCAATTAATTATTATTATTCTAAACTTGTTTTATTTATAGAATCACAATAGAATAAACAATAACAAAAAAAACTTCGGAAAAATAATTACGAAAAATTATTAGATGTTTCGAAAATTCTTGGCATGCTTTTCACAAACTTTATTTTGTACACCGATAAAAACATTTTTTGGCAAAAACTCAATTCGTCAATGCAAAAAATCGTATGTTTTTTTAACAATTGTTCAGAACAGCTCAGCGTAAAAGTATATGTGGTTGTCTACAATTTTATCTATTTTTTAAAAAGGCCAACGATGTTTTTTGGCATACTCACTTTACTGACAGCAACACAAAAGTGAAGACATAGCAAGATGCCAGTGTTGAAAAATAGGCGGACGGAATATTGTACGTGTATCCAGGTACGACTTCAATCGTTTCGTTTCCATAAAAACCGTAGTACATTATGGTATTTTCCAAATAGCCCTGCGGAACAAGAAAACTCAAATATTTCCAAAAACTCAATGTGCAATTTCACTTTTACTTACGTTTCCCATGAAAACGTCCCAAACACGAAACTCGCCAGTTTTGGAGAGTTCAACAAGCGATTGTGGCACAGTGACGAAACACGTACTGAAAACAATCACGAAAGTCATAAGTTCCGAATATAACGAAATATAAAACTCCGAGTAGTTGCTTTGCGAGACCGATCGCTGGAAAAACATGAATTCTCACCTCAGGATGCAGCTCAAAACGTTTAAAATAAATAGCCACCTCAAGAATTTGAAATAAGTAGCTACTCCGCTTCCAAAGTGTCCTTCGATCGTTCTTATAGCGTGATACCAGAGCTCGAACGAAGAGCATAATTCGTTCAATACAACGCATATCTGCGAATACAAAAACAAAAATCACAGCTTAGTCACGTAATAAGTAATAAACCGTTCATTTTTTAAACTATACTTTCCAACCCCTTAAGGTGTTAATTTTTAAAACGTTGAAGAACGTAATTCTGAATTCCGATTACGAAAATTCGATGATATTCGTAATCAGCTGAATATCTTTTTTTATTTTTTTCATTGGGCCCTATATAGTAGAGTCAATAATTCTAGATACATGATACGTCGTTACCTTCATGAAAGTTATGCTGCTAGCGTATTTCAGTCTTTTCCAGTATCCAAGAGCCTTCCTTTTGGATTTACGATTAACGGACACAGCCAGTTTTGCTCTGATCGATCGTTTCACCGTTAGAGACTGGGGCATCTCGCGGATCGTCTCGATTCTTCGCATCTCCGATATCGGATCGTCCTGCATTAGCTCGTCGTGAAGCTCCATATGACTCGCGATGTTTTCCGCGTGTTCTTCGATCGGTAATAAACCACTACCGGAAGGAGCTCGTATTGTATTATATCCGGCCGCGACATTGCCACTTTTGTCATTCTTCAGTTTCGACAGCACAGCTGGAATTTTTTAAAAATTATATGAATCGATTTTATGTTAAATCGAGATTCATCGATTTCCCTAAAAAAATCGATATTTATCGATTTCGTAAAAAAATTAATATTTATCGATTTCGTAAAAAAAACGATATTTATCGATTTCGTAAAAAAAAATCGATATTTATCGATTTCGTAAAAAAAATCGATATTTATCGATTTCGTAAAAAAATCGATATTTATCGATTTCGTTAAAAATCGATATTTATTGATTTCGTAAAAAAATCGATAAGTATCGATTAAATTTGTAAAAAAAAAATACCCTCGTACTGTTTGTATTTTTTTTAATCTACGAGAAAGAAAAATAATTTTCATCACGCATATCGTACTCAAAGTCCTGGACGGTAATTGTCTGGTATGTTCAACATGAGCTCGTTGTTCGGAGAGACTATTCGCGTTGTAACTTCTTGTGGATGATGCATCGCTCGTACTCGCGGAACTTCGCGACGAACCTACGAAACAAAGCAGACGCTGTGATCAGCAATCTACATAAATTAAGGACATATAAAACGTTCGATTATTCGCGAATTATCGAAACGAAAATAAAATTCCAGGAAATCAACGAAATAAACGCATTTTTAATATTTAACATTTAAAGCTGAAAAATAATTTGGTTTAAAAAAATCATTAAAAAATGTAATTATGGAAAATCGAGTTTATAAAAGAAATTAAAGGTTTGTACCTTTATACTTTTTTTAATTGAAAAAGTATAAATAATTTCATCGTTTATCAATAAATATATACGTTTTAAAAACATTACGTACATTTACGCATAATCGAATTATTTACACTTTGTTTTATTTAAAAAAAACTATTAAAGATCACAAAAAACAGTGAAAAAAATTAATCACCTTAAATCCACAAAAAAATTGCGATAAAATACCAAAGGAAAGTTAACGAACGATGAGCAACGAATATTAAATTTTCAAAAAGCGAGGTAAAACGATAGTGGCTTTAGAATGACACAAATCGACAGTCGATGAGATCAGAGAAAATCTAATTCCCAGACGGTTCAACGTACACTGAAACATAATACTTGCCTCCCGGTGTTTCCGCGGATCTGACGAACGCGTATTCCCTCGCGATGTTTTCCTCCGTCATTTTTTATTTTCACTCCGGTGTAACGGGCACTCAAAGTCGATTGAATAAATAAATTCGTCAAAGCTGCAAGTGTTACCTCGTCATTTCACGAGAGCGAACCGTTCAGGAATCCGCGCGCAGGAGAGAGTGGAAAAAATTGTTTATCTGTCAATTGTTATCCGACCGGAAGCGGGCTTTACGTCAAGCTTGGAATTCACCGCGGGGCGCTCCAGAGGCAAAATAAATTCCTCGACGGTGTGATCTCGCGACTCGGTTGAATATTGTCCAGTCTATATATAATTACTGCTGCTTATTCGGGATCTATGAAACTCACGGTCGATATACGTGACAGCCGACGGTGGGTAAAACAGCCTTTTCACTTTTTTCGTAAACCCGATGACTCGCGAAACCTATTTGTTTAATGTTTATTTTTTTTTTTCATATAATTGCACCTACTATTCGATTATTTTAACAAATTTTTTTATATCTATCACCATAATTGTCGATCGCGTAGTCACACGCTCAATTTTTTCACGAATTTTTACGCTTGATTAATTCATCAGAAATCAATTTTCCTCAAGATCACTCGATGTCGAAAGATTCGTTTGAAAATCAATTGTCAACGGAGAATTGTCAAAACGCGAGACGACGATCGCGGTGATACAAAAGCTAAAACCTTATCGAACAATATATATGAAATTGACACTTCTGATAATGAGTCACGCGTAGGTGTCAGAGATAAGAATCACCTGTTGCTGGGCGGATTGACCGTGCCCAGAGGAGCTTCGCGTTGAGAAAAATAATACGTACTACAATAAATATTTTATCACGAAATGCGATCGAAAATCCTAATCGCTTGTAAATAATGCAAAAACTACACATTATTTACGTTGCGTAAATAATATAAAAATCGAAAAAATCAATACATCATTTGCATAATGTAGTAAATAATGTAATAATAACCTTATACTTTTTTACATATCTTAGATTCCTTCAAATCGGAACTGAGTCTAGAATTTTTTCTCAACCGAAAAGTTGAGAATGAAGTCTGACAAAAGCGGCAATTCTTAATCAAAATTGTGAAATATATTAAATGAAAATATATTAAATTCGATTGCACGTCATGACTAGCAAACAGAAAGAAAAAAACAAGCCCTTGAGTAAGTGGGGACCGGAAGTGGGAAATTTGTCGAAGAATCGTCACCACGAATTACGACATTCCATAATCTCTCCTAGCCACGTTGCAAAATCAACAGTAGAAGAAATTAAAATTCACTATCCCTGTAACAAACGCGTAAAAAATGCAAAAGATTTATAAATATGCGTTTATTGTTGCTCTCTCGTAATGCTTATCGATTATAAAAGCGACGAGAGTGTTTTTCTGTCTTCCGTTACAACACAAGCACAATTGTTGCGTTTTTTGTTTGTTTGTTTTGGAGTTTACAGTATTTTACTTCGGCGCTCACAGATTCATGATTGACAAAAGATCGCAAGGATAGCTCGTTTAAATATTATGTAAATTGAAATACGGTTATCGCAGAAGTGACAGAAACAAGGGTTGTTATTGAAGTGTAATTATAATTTAATTCTCCATCGTACGGTTGTAGCCCTATTATATAAAATGTTATACACGTTCAGCTAACCATGAACTAATGCATTATCTAAGCTATACACCTAAAATCTTACATATTATTTGTATTTCTTGTTTGCAATTTTTTTTTTCGTTTTCTTTTGTTCGTCAATCTCGTGTAACGGCGTACAATTGGCTTCGTTTTCGTGAGTTCGATTATAAAAGAAAATTAAAGCGTTTCCATTCGATCAGTGCACTGCCCTCGGCTTCCCCTTTGAAAGGGGCAACTTCATACTCACAACTCGAAAAAAGTGTCCTCTCGATATTGTTGAAATAAAAAAATGAACGTTTTTGAAAACGCCAAACGGGAGATAATCCCCAAATCGTTCTTAGAAGAGAAAAGGAGATCGGCGCATCAGAAGTTGTGGGAGGAAAAATAATACGTAATTATTTGTATAATTTTGAACGATACGATACAAATATCCAGTCCAATCCTCCAAGCTTCATATTGAACCACATTGCTTTCGCGAAACATTTTTCAGCGAAGCTTTTTTGGCATTTTCGACAGGACTCTTTTTTCGCAGAATCGAAACAAATCTCGCAAAGCCCCCAAATAAAGTACGAAAAAAAATGGCATCGCTGCAAATACTCTCGATTTTTCGCGGCACGACTAAATGAAACGATCGGATTCGCAGAGTCGCCGGGAGTCTCGTCTTACCATTGCGAGTAAGTACGATTACGATATTGGGGGTTATGAGAGAGATGACGGAGAAACTTCACCAGATGCTGTAGTCGGAATCGTCCTGATCGAACGTCATGAAAAATCCAACAAGAGTCGAGTAAACAACCACGTTTCCCGCCAACGTCAGATAACAGGCGCCCCACTTTATCTGTGAACATTCGCGACGAAAAAATAAACAACGTTTCAAATGATTAATACTACACGGGTTTCAAAATTGCATCGGTGGGGCGAAACGAATTTTTGTTTTTTCAATTTATTATCTTAATTATGATATCGAATTTATCATTTCAAATTTTTTGTCAATAATTTTCATTGCGTTGCAACGATGCAAACTTCAATACCATCACATATCGTAAAAATGTTCTTTTAGATTGTTTTGAAGATCCCTGGCACAAGTCGCCGAAATTTGAAGTTCTCAAATGTGTCTCAGATTTCATTTCTGTCTTTTTCACGCTGAATTTTCTGTCACTCCAGCAGAGACAAATCCTTGTACTTTGGTTTGATGACGTTGCCTTACTCACCACTGGCTCCGTTACAGGCGACCTAGCCAGGACAATCGGTAGTGCAAAAGACGAGACGACGATTCCTGTAGTAATAAATATTGCGAGTTCGAGACACGGGTTACTGCTACTCCCCGAAGATTCCATTTCAGAATAACGGCGGGCGATCAGTGTTGGGATAGGTGCGAGGATGTAGAATAGAACAACGAAGAAGGGCCACCAAACACTAGATAATGTAAAGTACATGTATGATTATGGCCAGCAATGATAAAATGGCAGTAATACAAGAAAAAATATTTCTTACTTGTATGTCGGTATCGCACAGCCAAGGATGACGAACGTCATGCCGATTGAGCCGGCAAACGCCAGAGCGACCAATCTGTATTTGATCAAATAACAATTTGTAAATCTCTGAACAACATGATTGATTGAGTTGCTCGATATACCAATATTTCGGATCTTGAATACTTACGCTGCAATGGTATTACGCAGCCCGGAAAAACATGAAACAAAACAGAAGAGTAATTAGCAAAACATTCCTTAGGGGTGTATGCTTAACCATATATCCATGGAAAATAAATGTGATGATCTTGATTCAAATTTAAGGGTAATTCTAAGATTTAGAAAAAAAAAAGATAGCAGCGAGCTTTGGGATAATGGATAGCTCTTTGAAAAATAAATATTGAATATACTTTGAAGATAGTCGATGATGCACAAAAATCAATGCATTAAATTTAATATCATGTTTAAGAAATCATAGAAATCAATGCATAAAAAGAATGCTTTTTAAATAACAAAAGATCGGAATTGTGACAACTTTTTGTATTACTGACTGAAATCTGGAAGTGATACTGATCAGATATGATACTTTAGGGACAAAAGTAGTAGTTTAACGGCAGCTGCTATTCTAAGCTGTAAACAATTAGATATTTAGAACCAAAATTGATGAATGGGTTGATTGTAGCCAGTGTGACTACAGAGATTGAGGCTATGCAATATGTCTTTGTAATGAAGGAAAACTCATCTGACGAATATCCCAATAACCAGGATTGGAAAGATCCAAGGTTGAAACTATCACGAAGTATAAAATTTGGATAAAGAGAGCCAGAAATTGTTTCAAAGCGAACATAACGAAGGCAATAATCGGAGATTACGAAATACATACTTTTCATGGTGAAACAGTTAACTAGAGCAAGAATGTGACAAGGCGTACTGACGTAATGAAAAAATTATCAGCAAGCCTGCGTTCCTTTTGCGATATGCTTATAGATCGCGATCTTAATTGAATTATGAGAATGAAAAGAAAAAATAGAGCTCAAACAGTAAGGAGTGAAACGATAATATTTTTGAGGTTATGTTTTGATGGATGCGTCAGTTTTTTTTTTCTTAGAATTTCTTGACCACACTTGAGACTCGATAGGTCATGATTATGATAGAATAAAGGGTGGGAGAAGAGAGCGTGCGACATATTCAAGGACGAGAAGAATATCGTTTGTAACCTTTGATCCCGGCCATTGCAGTTCAATTTGACAACTGTCGAATACAAACGTTGCGTATATTTATCGAATACATCGACGGGTCAACACCGTCAACGACGACGGCAACGTTTATTGGGTTCTGGCCCCCCGCCTTGTCGCCGCAAAAAATTCTTTCGTATAATAAAACATGACCGTGACGTTCCGCTGCATCGTCACATTACCGGAGAATGAACGGTCATGTGACCGAAGGAATAAAGTTCTTCATCGATTGTCATAAATACTTTCGTTGCGTATCCCCGATAAATATTTGAATCTATAGGTGAACAAATTATACTTTATCACTAAAAAATTAGGTATTCCGGTATAAGGTGTAAAGAGGATAAAAAATTTGCAAAGATTAACAGTCTCGGTTGATCTGCAAATTTAGATCACTACACATATGACGTTGCCGTGACAGGTCGGTCGTCAAAATTAATACGTTCCATAAAACCTGATGATTCTATCGCATAATTGGGCAAATCCGTGAATGCCAAAAGATCACACGATGACTTCACTCGCAAACATCAGTCGAGCGATAAAAATTGTAAAAAATCCGCCGACTCACAAAATGTTTGTGTTTTTAGGATTGGCGAGCCTGTTAATCGTTGGGCCACGGCGGCCATGACAGTTATAACGGGATAACGGCTACATTCAGTGCGGTTGGAGTTCTCGATTTTACGACTGTGGGTTTCTCTGTCGTGTGCGTGAACTTGTCCGGACGAGTCGTTGCAATCTTATTATTCTCTCGTGTGAACTAGCGTGAATTTTGATAAACCGACGCGCGTAAAATGGGCGATGGAAAGAGGTGAGCATCTTTTTCCTTAAAAGTATAGTTAACGTGTTTTGACAATTTTGTTGCTTACGCTCCGACCGAGTGTGTGCCATTTTTTATAGCGGTTGAAAGCATTTTTTTTCTTCCCGACAGCCGTAGCCACGGCGGAACAAAACGCTACGGCAGAGCCCCCTCAATTTTACGTTGTCATCATGTCGACCCCAGCGGCTTTGTGTTTTCCACAGGAAAAAAAACAAGAACGCTACCCAAGAAAGTCGAAAATGACAATGAAATTTTATTGCCGAACGAGCCATCTAATTAATTTACGGCCAACTTAATAGACTTTCTCGCGATTGCGAGGAAAAAACTTTCGGGTCCCTTGGCGTTATTATGATTTTTGCATACACGAACGTACAATGTCGAGACTCATCGGTGCTTGACGTTACATCGCATTTGACAAAATTTTCCCATTTATTCTTGTAAATCCGACAATTCAATGATTGACTCTCAAAGCGAATACATCTACGCCTCGAAATAGCCACGTCATGTACAACATCAACGTAATTGAATTTCTTCGAAATTCGTAACTTCACGTTCCTAGACTCGAAGTTTTTTTCGCGAATCAAAATTAAAAATTTAACACAAACGGAACATTTTGAATTCTAAATGTTTTAAGACCCGAAAAATCGAAGCCTACCTGGTGCGACCATTAATTTGAACAGAAAACATATGACCGTCAATTGGAATCATGGCAGTCTCCCTCCCAAAGTATTAGCTTGAGCCGATGCTTGGATGGATAACCGTTTATCCCCTGGGAGGCACAGACTTTCCAATAGTAACTGAAACTCAAAAACAGAAAAATGTCTATTTTCTTCATTCCTAGTCTAGTTAATTCCTCATTTATCTCAATTGAAGTTTTTTATGCCACAGATTTTATTACTTCTGTACAATGACAATCGTATAAATTCTTTGGCTTGTTTTACAGCGAAGATTTAGCAACTGCGATTTTACGCAAGAAGGACAGGCCAAACAGACTTCTGGTCGATGAAGCCATCAATGATGACAACTCAGTCGTGGCGCTTTCCCAAGCAAAAATGGATGAGTTGCAGCTGTTCCGTGGCGACACTGTTCTGCTCAAGGGCAAAAGACGCAAGGAAACAGTGTGCATTGTCCTCTCCGACGAGACTTGTCCCAATGAGAAGATCCGCATGAACAGAGTCGTGAGAAACAATCTACGCGTCCGTCTGAGCGATGTTGTATCTGTACAAGCTTGCCCAGATGTCAAGTATGGAAAACGCATTCATGTCCTACCCATGGATGACACCATGGAAGGTCTCACTGGGTAAACAATCGTTTCTTTACTTTTTTTGTTAGAGGGAAGTTTGATGTATAAATTTCAAATTTTGCAGATGAGGTTGATATTGAGGGTATCTGAGCGTATAAGGAAGTACTTGTTCATAAGAGAAAGAAACGATGGATGTGAATCGTTAACTGCTGTACATACGACAGCAATTATTTTATGGAAAAGAGTAGAGTTTTAAAACCAAATTCAACAAATGTAGGGATTACGCTGATGAAAAAGAAGATGATGTTTGATTTGAATTTCAATGGGAGAATATCTTCGAGCCTATTATAAATCATTTTCTATGATTATTGAACTTTTCAATATTTTGATTCTCCCTTTCCCCCTGTCAGAAATATTTTCGAGGTGTATCTGAAGCCGTACTTCCTCGAGGCCTATCGTCCTATACACAAGGATGACAATTTCATCGTTCGCGGTGGTATGCGAGCTGTCGAGTTCAAAGTGGTTGAAACTGATCCAGGCCCTTATTGCATCGTTGCTCCTGACACCGTGATCCACTGTGAAGGAGATCCTATCAAACGAGAGGTGCGTTCATACTTGCTGTAACAATAAATCGGAATTTGAAAGCTTTAGTTTATTTCGAACACGAGTATAACAGGAATTGTTCGCAGGAAGAGGAGGAAGCATTGAACGCAGTGGGCTATGACGATATCGGAGGTGTTCGTAAGCAGCTGGCCCAGATCAAGGAAATGGTAGAATTGCCACTGCGACATCCATCGTTGTTCAAGGCTATCGGAGTAAAACCACCGCGTGGTATTCTCTTGTACGGTCCTCCGGGTACCGGAAAGACACTGATAGCTCGTGCGGTTGCCAACGAAACTGGAGCTTTCTTTTTCCTGATCAACGGTACGAAAACTTCCTCGTTGAAATTGTATCTTCTCGGCATTACATTTCCTTCATCGGGCCTACGGATTCCACCCGTTTATCGTTTTTCCGATTGATATTTTACTGGGCTCGTTGCAGGTCCGGAAATTATGAGCAAGCTTGCTGGCGAATCCGAGAGTAACTTGCGCAAAGCTTTCGAAGAGGCCGAGAAGAATTCACCGGCTATCATTTTCATCGATGAGCTTGATGCCATTGCGCCGAAAAGAGAAAAGGTGCGTTTTATCGTCAAGCTTGTTCAGCAGTCGTAAGGAACTCTAAGAGAAAAGAGGAAAGAATTAGGAATGGTGCTTTTACGAAGAAACTAAATTGATTTGATTAGTAATTACATTGTAAATGAAGTTTGGAAACAATATTAGAAGGTGTGATCTTCATATTGAGTTATTCGCGATGGATTTCTCGGATTTAAGATTGTATATCTGATGCATACGTAACGTCAACTTTTTACACATTCGTCCACAGACTCACGGTGAAGTCGAGAGGCGCATAGTATCCCAGCTGTTGACTCTGATGGACGGTATGAAGCAGAGTTCCCACGTGATCGTAATGGCGGCGACCAATCGCCCGAACAGCATCGACGGTGCGCTTCGTCGCTTCGGCCGATTCGATCGTGAAATTGATATCGGTATTCCAGACGCGACTGGGCGTTTAGAAATTCTGCGTATTCACACGAAAAATATGAAGCTTGCCGATGACGTCGAGCTCGAAGCGGTGAAACTTCAATATCCACTGCGGGACTAAAAACGGGATAATCGCATTTCCTTTGGTTTTAATATTACCGTTATGGGTTTTTCAGATTGCTGCCGAGAGTCACGGCCACGTCGGTGCTGATCTGGCTTCGCTCTGTTCCGAAGCTGCCCTTCAGCAAATTCGTGAAAAAATGGATCTCATCGATTTGGAGGACGATCAGATCGACGCCGAGGTCTTGGCCTCGCTTGCCGTTACGATGGAAAACTTCAAGGTACGAATCGCAGATTTTTTTCTGTTGGCGATCGATTCTATTTGTTTTCGTTACTTTTCGGTACTCATATCGACAAATTACATTGTAGTACGCAATGGGCAAGAGCAGCCCGAGCGCCCTTCGCGAAACGATTGTCGAAGTTCCTACGGTCACCTGGGACGACGTCGGAGGTCTTCAGAACGTTAAGAAAGAACTTCAAGAGTTGGTTCAGGTAACGTATAATCTCTGCTTAGGTTTGCGTTTTACATTATTTCGGGATACAATATTTTTTGAAAGAAAACGAACTAACCGAAAACTTGGTCAGAACATTACTATTGAAAAGTATGAGATCGTTTTACGAATGTTGATTTGCATATTTTGTTGAATTTGATACTTACGGTTTTATTCGAAAACAATTAAAGGATATGCGTTATTATTTAAAAATATTGGGGGTTATGATTTAAAAGCAATTAAGGGTTGCGTTATTATTTAAAAATATCGTGTCCACATAATCTTAATTTCGGAAGATATTTTTTATTTTATTCATCAAATGAAATATTTCGTTTGATCAGTACCCAGTGGAGCATCCCGACAAGTTCTTGAAATTCGGCATGCAACCGTCGAGGGGAGTTCTTTTCTACGGGCCACCGGGTTGTGGTAAGACGCTATTAGCCAAAGCGATCGCAAACGAGTGCCAGGCGAATTTCATCTCCGTCAAAGGACCTGAATTATTGACGATGTGGTTCGGCGAGTCCGAGGCTAACGTTCGCGACGTTTTCGACAAGGTAATTACTCAACACTCAATTATAATAAAATGATTGTCGGTTTGTCGAGTTTTCGAGAACGAATGCGATTCAAATATTTTACAGGCAAGATCGGCAGCTCCTTGCGTATTGTTCTTCGACGAGTTGGATTCGATCGCAAAATCCCGCGGTGGTTCCGTCGGCGACGGAGGCGGTTCGGCTGATCGTGTGATAAATCAAATACTCACGGAAATGGACGGCATGGGAGCGAAGAAAAACGTATTCATAATTGGAGCCACGAATCGCCCGGATATCATTGATCCAGCTATCCTACGACCGGGCCGTCTCGATCAGCTGATCTACATCCCACTTCCGGATGAGAAATCACGGGAGGCGATCTTCAAGGCGAATTTGCGAAAATCACCCGTAGCGAAGGTCAGTTTCGCTCAAAATTCTTGGCAATAAGGAACTCGAGTTGGAAGAAGGCCAATTAAACTTTCCCTTTCAAATATTACAATAAAGCAATATTAAAAACATTTAGGTATACAACGTTGGCAAAGAACGAAAATTATTATTTTCCAATTTGTGAATTCATTTCACAAAAACCGTTGCAAACCGTTAATTTATTGACTTTCATTTGGAAATAGTAAAAACGTTTCAAGTTATGTAAAATCGTGAATAAGTTTTTGGAAAATTTGGACCAATTTGCGTAAGCGTACAAAAAGCTTTTTCCCCTTTATTATTATCAAAATTCTAAGTTCTGCATTCAAGCTAAAACGCAGGTACTAAATATTTTGTAAATGATATATACGATATTTTGAACATCAATATTTTTAGGACGTAGATTTGGTGTACATCGCAAAGGTGACACACGGTTTCTCGGGTGCCGATGTGACGGAGATCTGTCAGCGTGCCTGCAAACTTGCGATCAGGCAGTGCATCGAGAGTGAGATTCGCAGGGAGAAAGAACGCATGGCTAATCCCTCTGTGTCGATGGACGTGAGTGATATTTTATAATATTTCGTTTTCGACTTCCTCAGCGATCGTAGAACAAGTTCTTGCCGCACGAACGTGCTGCAGGCGTGCATCTATGCATTTATATTAGAGGCTTGTTCCAACCTATCGCTAAAGAATGTTGGAGCATTGATTTTCGAGAATAGAAAGCAATTGTTTTCGAGCGTACGAAAAGAATGAGCACGTCGTAATATTTGCATTTCGAAAAGATGGACGAGGACGATCCGGTGCCCGAGATAACGCGTGCTCACTTCGAGGAAGCGATGAGGTTCGCCCGTCGTTCAGTGTCCGACAACGATATAAGAAAGTACGAAATGTTCGCCCAGACACTCCAACAGTCGCGAGGATTTGGAACTAACTTTAGGTGAGACCATAGTTTTTTTCTTGAAGTAACAAATCGAACGAGATTCAGACACGAAGATAAGCTTTCTTTTCTTACAATACGCAGATTTCCTCAAAGCGCGGCGGGCGGTCCTCAGGACACGACGCAGGGCGACCAAACGTTCCAGGACGACGGTGACGACGATCTCTATAGTTAAGTTTTCGTTTCCCTTCACCCATCGCCAGCCCAATCAGCAGTGAGCATACGACTAAAGGGCCTTTATACTTTCTTCTTCGTTTGTGTAACGATTTTTAAAACAAACAAAAAGTCATGATATTCCCGATGGTTCGATTGAATGAAAAGTAATAATACGAAGGGAAAACAAATCACTCCGCGTACACAGAAATACACCCTCGAGTACACACGTACACGAAGCATCAACAGAGAAAAAAAAATGACAGAACAATAAATCCGATTAAACCAATTTTTTAAATATCGTGTACGCGAGATTTGCACAAATTCATCGAGGACGGAAGTATTTGTGCGAATGCAATTTGAAAATTAAGAGGAAAAACCGGTATTCGCCCGAGGATCGATGCTTCGGAGGACTCGTCCCATATCGTCAACAAACAAAATTACGTGGATCCTCATTGCAATCTCAAATGCGTCGTGATTGAAGAAATTGAGTCCACTTAGGATTCGCACAGATTGTAATATGTAAAACAAATTTACGTCATACATAAAGGAAATTGTGTTTTCGTGCAGAGTTCAAATGTTGTTCGTAGGGTTAAAAAGACAAACGTCGAAGGTGCCGATAAATCGGAATCGTTTTGTACCACCAAGAGAGTCTCGCTTTAAACGTGTCATCCAAGGGCGCGCACTTGTGCGCTCAATCGAGCGTCTACAACTCGATCGTCCATTTTTTCATTCTTTCGATCCCACGAGAGAAGTTCATCGAAAAATGGATACTACGCGCGTCGGCGTTAACGATCCTTTTTCACGTAATCCTAAAACGTCTCCACGAGTGTCTCTTTTCGATTCGTAGTTATAGGTAGCCGAAAAACAAAAATTCTCAAATGTAGCGAGAATTTTTTTAAATGCGCCGAAACGTAAAGTGAATTTTTCTTTGCTTTTTGTACCGAAATGAAAAACAGCGAAGTTAATCGTATGAGAGAGCGAAACAATTTTTTCTTCACGTTTGGTTGTAATCCCATCGCAAGTACTGCGAGTATAGAGTCGCTTTTGCCCGTAGGAAGTCGTCCGTTATATAAAGTGACGTTTCCACTGTGAATGCCACGTTTGGACATTGAGACAACAAGAGAAAGAACGGAAAGGAATAGAGAAGAAACAATGGAGGTGTAAAACTGAAATAAAATGGAACTACGAAAGAAAGACTCAACGAAAACTTTTTCGATTTTTTGTTTTCTGTTATTTTTCTTTCTGTTTTATACATTAGTATATTCTCATGTATCGATCACACACTATCAATACATACATATGTGTGTGTGTGTGTGTATATATATATATATAAATATATACACACACACACGATTTCGCAAATCGTTAATGCACAAGCATTTCGTGGTGTATTTACAATGAATCATTATTTATATTATTAGCATTTCCGTCTGTTCGTTCCTCTTTATTTTTCATGTTTCATGTTTATAAAAGTAAAACTATTCGCTAAACAAGACGAGTTAGTACAAAACTGTCGAAGGACACGCCGTGGATCTATCGACGCGGTGGTTCTCTTCGGCTCGTTTTCCAGTTCCGCCGAAAAATATTTCTGTTCTTTTTTTTTTCCTTTTTCGTTGAGGGTTGTGAAAAAATGGTCTAGCGGTTTTTTTGAACGCCTTCACAGGTATGGTAGGGTTCGTGTCACGAGGGGATCTCCGGAAATCATTTAACGTGGTATTGGACATGTGTGTGTGTGTGTGTGTGTGTAGGGTAATCCACTCTCGTTCAGCTACTCGAAGATGATTGCTTCCAAAGACGTTCCTGAACGTCAAGAATCGGAACAGTGGAACAGAAGTGCCAAATGGACCCATCGTTTTTGAAACTTTGTGGAAAACGTTTTTTTTATTTTCAATTTTACTCTGCACAGCTGAAAATCCAGTAGCTCCAGACGAAAATTGATATTCCGTGTTGATATTCCTTAAAGAATTGTTGATTCGAAACTCACTTAAGAACTGAAGAAAAAAACCAGTAGTACCCAGTGAAATAAAAATATTGTATTCAATAAACTTTATTTACAGAAATGTCTCCAGATTTAATCATTCTTGAGTTTGCTCGGGGGCTGTTCGGATCGGAGTGACTTCTCCCATCGAGTGTATTTTCGGTACAACAGTAATTCGCCAGCGACAAACGGAACAAACAAAGTTTGAAGAAAATTATGTGGGGAAGGAGTAATTGAATCTATGGTCGAGCAATATACAAATGATAAATAATTCGCACGGTTCCCGTAACAAAGGAGGAGAAGGGGGAGGGGGGAGAGAAAAATCGTAGCCTCGCTAGTGCGCGAGTCGTGCGGCACCAATTTCTCTCCGGGACATAGCGAAAATTGCGAGAGACATAAAAAATATTGATCTAACGTTAAATAAGGAAAATAAAAACTCGGCTAGTGTCCGTGTGTATGTGTTCGTGTCTATGTGTGTGTCCGTGGGTCTTGTCACTCATTTTATTTTGTTTTATAAATATCCTTTTGCTATAACGCATCGCGACATACATTTTCCGTTGCTTTTGTCTGCGCATGCGCGCCCTCATCATATTTTCCGTAACGCGCGAAAGAAAAAACTAAAGTAGAGACAAGTCTAAGAAGACGATTAAAAAAAAACACATTCGGCGCTTCCGCAGAACATATCTTTGCAAATTTTGATGTTTTGAGGAAAAAAGAAAAACAAAGGTCGTGCACGAATTACGTATTCTCCAGGTGACGTGCAGCGCTCGGGTGCAGCGCCCTCTCGTGCTCAACCGTCTTTCAGTTCCACCAACGCGGGCCGGTGTTCTTGCCCCCGCGTTTTTCCTTTATTCGATATATCGAAAGACAAAAAAAAAACAATTCCCATCTGCGCGTTTCTCGCTTTCGTTTAATTTCATTTTTGATATGCTTTGGATACGTGGACTTCTCAATCCGTCCTCTGGGTGACCGGTGGAAATTCCGTGTCGTCGTTGAGTCGTAACGTTCCTCCTCCCTTCGGTAGACTCAACACGCCCGCCGCCATCATCAAGTCGCGTATTTGATCGCCCACTGGAAACAGTATTTAACCGTTTTCTTTTTTTTGGTTTTATTTTTACTGTCTTTTACGCGTCATCAATGACATCGATCAAAACGGTTGGTCGTATTCAGGTTTTTCAGTAGACACTCACGGTCTAATCAGAACCGTCCGGTGGATCAATTGTGAAAATGCTTTAAATATCAAATCGCCCTCTCCTTCACGCCCTACAAAAACCCTCGGAACAAATGCGAGTTCACATTTACAAATGAGCTTTGCTGATGCGTCTCCTCGAGACGAGTGACAGAACTCTTCCATGAGATTGTTTTTTAATGTACACGAGCAATGACACATCGATGATTCAACTCGAATTAATATTTATTGAAGCGTGTTAGGCAAGCGGGATGAGGTTGTCAAATGTCAAAATTCGATTCCAACGGAGTTATTTTCATAAGCAAAAATTCATTCCAGACCAAAATATAATTATGCCCATTGTTTTTTTTATCTTTCTTTTTAATTATAACTGACGAAAAATGGAATTAGTGCGTAGAGTTATACTTTGGACTTTGGTGCAATAGATTCGTATCGATCGGTGAGGAGTCGATTTTTGTTCGATGGACAAATTGTGTAACGGAAGACAACGACAAATGGAACAGTGGAAACAAAAAATGCGATCCCTTAATAATTCTAATTACTAGCAAGTGTTCAATTGACTCCTTGATGCGCTCAAAATCATCAGTACATTTTTATGGCAGATGGCAATTATGTTTTTCTCTACGCCACTGGATGATTACACTGTTTTGGTTTGCACACAATGGAAAGAACATATAAAATGTTGGTAATTCATGGATAAAAATATAAAAATCTAACTGATAACGGAATCAAAATGAAAAAATCAAATCTATCCACGAGATCGGAATAAATAATACCAAACGCACTATACTATTGATTTCTACATATATTTGCTACTAATTGTCATAACTGGTTGCGATGAAATTATTATGCAAATATCATGTTTCTTTAATGGCTTGATTTATCAATCCTCCATAGTCGTAATAATCGCATCTTTATAGTTCAATTGGCAGAACAAAAAGTCGACAAAATTATGATTTTTTAAATCCCTTTTGCACATTGACTTTATGATTTATTTAAAATACGTGTTTCTATTCGTTTATTTGTCAATTGATTTTTCGTACGTCACGTACAACGTTCGAAGTATATTTAGTAATTTTTTCATCCATTTAGGACAGACGGTTCTGGCAGGATCGTTTTTTGTTACAATTGGGTAGATATCACCCAGTGTGATTATGCAGGCTTGATAATCGAATTAATGAAGATTCTACGAGCTACAATGAAAAAAAGATAATAATACCCAGGTGTCCTCACCCTTTACTCAAAATACTACCACTTCATACGTGGTAGTAATTTAGCATTTAGCGTTTGACAAAATAATAACATGAACGAAACGTAAAATGAAGTGTGCTGCGGATCGGAGACATGGCAACGACATGGACCAATAAAGAACGAAAGATTCTGATTGAAGCGTATTGAACTGACAGTGAAGTAATGGTTTCCACCATGCGCGCCACCTTCACCCGATAACGAGAAAACTGTACATGCGACATGACACGAATCGTGACTCGACGCGTGAAAACATACAGAGGTTAGGTTGCTCCCGAGTTGAGGAACGATCTAACGAAATTGACGAACACTGTTAATAGGGAATCTTACACCCTCCCTCCTCGACCGCACACGCGACAACACTTCGAGAGAGCTCCGGCTCGCGTCGGTAAAACAAAATTAGTGCGAGCTACAGCTATATACCGCCAGGCAATATTGGCGCTAGCGTTCTGAAAGCCCCGATGGGCTTTGTGTGTCAGTACGTATACCTACATACGTACACACTGGAAATTTCAAGATGTGCGCCGCGGTCGGCATTCGCCGGAACTAATGTCACAAATGTCGGACGATATTTTCTGGAAATCGTAAACAAATACCTGCAAATTGTAGATTCCCACGGATCTTCAATAATATGTGAAAGAATCAAATGGTTGAGATCTAAAAATGTGTGTTTTGAATAGTCGTGATATTAACCAAATTTTACATTTCACAGCATTTCCATCACGACGGCAGCGTGGTAATGCAAACTGTCATTCTTTTTCAATTTTATAAATTTGGTGAGAAGACAGCCGTTCGTCTATCAATTTAACATTGGCTAAATTTCATAATATTCTTAAGAGCCGTTTAGGAAATCCGTGCGAAACTATCACCCTGATCGGCAGTCGAGGGGAGGGAGGGGTACCGTTCCCTCTTAAAACATCGAAGCGAACCCGCAATGATAGACCTTCATTCTTGATCCTTTCATTTTTTACTTTATACGTGAAAACTCGCACGTCAGAAAAACCTTCCTCCATCCTTTCGTAATCGCAACCTGTTAACGTAACAGTACTGGCGAATTAGCGAAACTTTCCAACGGAATAGTGTTGTATCAGGACTGCCTGAACCGTCGGGCTGAAGACTTTCAATATATCTTCCCTAAACCTACTAGGTGCTACTTGATGGATATTGCGATCCTGGTAATTGTATAGTCATGACTTTTCCTTGCCTATTGTACAGTGTTAAGTAAGCTCCGGTGCACTCTACAACTTTAATCAAGGATCGTTGATGTGTTCGTGTACGAAGTGTGAGAAGACGTTAAATTGTTAATCACGTGTGACGTATGAAAAACAACAGAGTTGCTCGCAACGCGAGGCTGCTTCGAGGATAAGGAGGGATAGTTAACGGCCTGAAAGGACCAGCGAGTAATTCATGAGCGAATTCGTTACTTTCGGGTATTATGTTTAAAACTCCCATTTTTATCACCACGTTAAACAAAACAACCAAATATTTCCAATGTGGATTAGGCAAAGTACAAAATCAAATGTAACGTACGTTAGATCGACTAGTTACGTTCCTTCCAGCATCTTCAATTTTGATCCTTTATTGTGTTCAGTCTCTGTGTAAATATATAAATATATAAATAACTACGTATACACTTAATTATTAATCGAGAAGAAAGCAGAGCTGGGCTCGTCAGCGGTGTGTTATAAATTAGTCAAAAAGAAAAAAACCTTCCAACGGATCATTGTGTTTTGTACATGACTGAGATAGGCGACAAAGATCCACGGTATATTCCTGATCAAGCGGACGACTGTATGATTCAATGGCGATTGCACGTGTCCGTGTTCAATAAAACAAACATCTTTCCAAACGAAAGTGTGTGAGAAACAGAGAGAGAGAGAGGCAGAGACAGAAAGAGAGAGAGAGAGAGAGAGAGAGAGAGATATGAGAACGCAAGAGCGAGACGAGTGAAAAAAAAATAGAAAAAGATGGGATTTGAATAGAGGACATACCAGTACCTGACATGGAGTCTGGCGAACGGCCGCGCAACACACCCGCGTAGCTATTTATGCAGGCTTCAGCGGATAATAAAAAGAAAAAAAAATACATCAAGTGAGGTCAAACAGTATAAACGGGCATTAATTAGCCCCGTCTAAATGAGAGAAGGATACGGGGGGTGAAAAACGTTTTTTTTACCGGTTGTCAAGTTGCGGGCTAAGGTACAGGAGGGGACCAGGTGGTTGTGTCTCGGAGGATTTAAAAGAAGCGAGAGAAGAAGCGAGTGTAAAGTTCGTGGCATTTTTTGTTTTTTTTTTTGCTTTTTCGTATCCTTTCTCGTGAAATAATTAAGGAATATTCGTTTTTTCTTCCATTTTCCCTTCGCTACATTCATCGCGATCGATAACGACGAGCGCACACACGCACCCCCACACAAAGAGAAAACAAAACTGAAAGGGGAGAGAATTCAAGTGTATACCGGTATATACATACGTGTATGCGCACTAACAACTACTGTACTCGAATTGTACACATTTTTTTTCGTTCTTACGGGTGCCAAAAAACTATAAAGCGGGTTTTGGCCATCTAAGAACTCGGCGACGTACTACGTAACGTTTGATCTCTAAAGAGTTCGTCAAATTAACTTGTTCTTACTATCATTGTTATTATTTAATCTAATGAACGAAGGCCAGTTAATAATGAAGATTCTACGACGAGATCCGAAGTCGTGGCAACCACGAGATTGTAATATTGTGTATTGCGGATATACGCGTGTTTGTATATTCGAATAAATATCACGTAAATATACGAAGGTTCCGCGTACATACGTATCTATTCTGCTTGTGGTTTCTGGCGCGAAGTGTCAACGTATAAACTAAATCGATCATGAATAACATCCACTTTTCTTTCACGGGCTCGAGAATCCGTGCTCACGATGAATTTTATCATTAGAAGACTTTGCGAGATATCATTGAGGCGAAATCGTGTGATCTCGATTGATTGGAAACTTGGCCTTTCGAGAACAGCATCAACGTCGATCCATTTATCGTTTTGGACAATGCCGATTAACGTTTTTAACGTTTGACCGGAGAGATCAGAGTAGATTGAAGAGAGTCGATCGTTGCAGCGTGGAATATTGAAAGGACTGGTAGGCTTTTGAACCGTTGCGTCGAATAAATATTTATATTTATTAATTTAATTATCAAAATTAATGAATAATTTTTTAAATTTATTAATTTAATCAATAACTTTTTAAATTTTATTAATAAAATTAATTTTTATTAATACAAATATTCAACGTCGATAGTCTTTCTTTCACTGCATTGTTTGAGAGGAAAAGAAATATTGATATGAAGTATCAGAAATAAATTTTGACAGAATTTCCTCAGTTTGAAGTTCATCAGTTCAACGCTCGAAACTCCTCAATCTCGTCAGATCGTTTAACGATCAAGTTTGCTACGCGGCGTTTATCAGACGTTGCTCGCATCGATAAATTAACCGAAATTCCGTGCCGTTGAAACGCCGTTCCAGTCTTTCTACTGTATATCAAATACGTTTGCTCTGGGCCTGAAAAGGACCGTCTATATAAATACATTATCACGTGAATACGAGAATATTATAGGATCGAGATATAAATAAAGATATGTATATATATAGATATATATTCGTTTCATCAAAACTCGATAGTCATGCGAATCCAAAAAAAAATAACCAAACACGTAAAAAATAATAAAATCCGTGAAACTAAAAGTCCCGTTATCGAATTCGCGTACGCGCGAAAATCTCGATGTGGCAGACACGCGCGACCGCAGAAAATATTCCATTCCGAGTACACGATCTTTTTCAGAAAACGGGATTTAACGAGACTTCTTCACCGTACTGAAAAAAAAAAACAAATCGCAAACGATCGAGAAACGCGGTATAGACAAGAACGAGGTGCACGTTTTCAAGCAGTCGCGCGTAATGTACTGCGTGTGCGTGTGTGGCAAGAAAAAAAAACACGAACGGAAGATACTACGTGGCTCGCATCATCCGTTTTTTATTCGTTCAATTCGAGAATCCAATTGGGAAAATTTTTATCGGAGTTCTGACGCTCGATAAATGGACCTGAATGTATCAATTTTTCGTCAAAATTCTTCATAGCCGAACGTCAAGAAGAAAAGGGAACAAAAAAAGTTGCGCGGATCGTTAAAAAACGAACTTTTTTTATTTGCAATATTTGGCAAACAAAAAAAAGCCAAAATATGTCTATTTTTATTTATTTTGCGATTGAATTTATAAATACGTTTTCTAAGATTCTCGAACCTTTCGAACATTTCTCGGTCGCTGCTATTTTAATTGTGAGCGACCGTAATTCGAAGTCGCAATCGACTCGCTTCCGACGTCATGCGACGCGAACTTAATGTTCTACTAATTCACGTAATACGAAATATCAAGTGTTTATATAAAAAAAAAATTTTTTAAAAACAAAGAACAACGAACGCATTAATGAATAATTGAAAGAATGAACGTACTTGACGGAACGAATTACGATAGTGTACCTGGGATCTTTTTCTGTTCTATCGGGGCGGCGGGTGTCGTTGAGGCACCGGGCTCGCCGGATCCCTCAGCTGGATTCGACACAGCGGCGAAATCAACCTCATCTTGCTTACCGTCTAATCTGTACCCCCGGAAAATAAAAGTCTCGTTCACTCAAGATCGTCGAATCGTTTCTTTATCGTTGCCAAGATCAATTGTGCCGAACCTGTGTTGCTTTAGAAGTGTGCAATCGCCGCCGTCAGTTGTATCGAGATTGTAGATATAGAGATATCCGTCTGCACTGGCCACCAACAACCTCAGGACTTTTTGAATCCTGCGTTAAAGAGAAGCAATCGCGTTATTCATTAATAACAATGGAGTAATAACAACCGGAAACGATGATACATCACCGATATTTTCAAGGAACAAAGCATTTCCGGACTGTGAAGAGCAAACTCACTCGGTTATGGCACAAATGTTCTTCAATCCTTGAAACGGTAGATGAACGCTCGCGAAAGCTCGTCCTTGGTAAAACACGTCTGTAACTTGAGAGGGCAAGTAATTCGCCGATGCCGAGACTGCTTTCGTCAAAAAGCCCATCCAACTTTGTGGTTCCTCGGGCGCTTGCTTTGGCCTGAAAAACAGTGATTTCTAGATTATTACTGAAACTGCCACAAATTAAGATTGGGAGAAACATATTTCTTCTATCGCTATTCTAAAAATTTGCCAAAACGTTGCTGAACCGGCAAATGCATTGATCAGGCAACTGTCGTCCGAAGTTATATTTCGATATTCGTTCGAAACCGAAAAATTACTCACGCTTCCTTGGGTTCCTCAAGTTTGAAGATGTGAACGGTTTCAGTGTTGCTCGAGCAGCACAGAAACATGGAGTCCATACAAAACGCGAGGCTACTTATCGAAACGTATCTCTTGACGCCCCGCCGAAATTCGAAAAGTTTCGTTCCATCGTGTATCTGCATTCATAGTTAATTGAAAAAAAAGATTTTAGAAAATCAAAAATAAACTGGACACGCTCGAATTTCAGGAACGAAGAAAACGCGATAGTGATAATGATTACCTGAAAGACTCTAATGACCGTGCCTTTTTCCGAGGCTGTCGCGACTTTGGTGCAATTTGGATCAAACGCGAGAGCTGCCAACGGGCTGTCGTGCGCTGGAATCATCGTCTTAGCTTGCTGCAAGAAAACAGGAAAGAAGCAACGATTGTGAATCCGTACCTTAGCACGTCGTTCACGATTGAAGACTACGATAAATGACTCACAAAATTTATGGCATCAAATATTTGCACCTCCCCGATGGTATTTGAGCCGGGATATGCGAGGTAAGAATTGTCACTGTTCGCCGACAGTATGCAGAGGCCGGACACGTTCGGTGGTGTATCCCGGATCGTGTGCAACACCTTCATATCCCGTATATTGTGGATGTACAGAGATTCCTCGAGGCATACGACCAATCGCTGCGCGAAAAAAAAAAGAAGAGACAAAAGGTCACGATTAAACGAGACGCTCGAGTGGCTCCTCGTTAATTCTTTTCCTTCTCTTCTACCGATTCGACAATCGAATTCGATTACTCCTTGTTTTTTCGAGCGACACGCCCCAACGCTTTTTATTAATGATGCGAAAGTTCATCGACACCCGTCAACTTGTAAAACACGAAAAAATGACTTTCGTGGGGTATAACGCGCTTCGTCCAGAATCATGAATTCTTCAGAAAACAGAAATGAACTTCGGAAAATGTAAAAATCTCGTGAAGTAGGAATTCAAAAACAATTGGCATTCTATTGTTCGATTTGAAACAAACGGAAGTGGCAAACATTTTAAATGGCGGTTAGCAAGTTATAATTATAGTACGTCTCGTGAATCATCAAACTTTACGAAACCATACAATCCCACGATATACAGATAAGATTGATACATGAATCTTCAGATAAAATGATCGTTTACACGTAAAAACTCTGAAACTTGCTTCATCGAATTTCTCAAAACTTTGCCCATCTGAGAATAGGACTGTGCTTCCCATAAAAACGAACGCTACTGTAAAAAGTGTTGGAATTCCTCAACGGATTAAGTCGACGAGTCGAAATTTCGCATACGGGGTTGGAGCGAAAGAAAGCAATGTTGCATCCGTTTTTCATCGGTACGCGACAGTTCGGGTCAACGTCGAAACATCCTCAACAATATTCGCATTCCGTGCTCGCGTCTATATGTATCATTGCTTCGTCTCCCATTATCTCTGTAATTACAAGCCCGAGACATCAACACGTACACATAAAATGACTCGGGAGGGTGCGCTCTGCAACATACTGCAAGGTAATCGAAATTGGCGCTGGAGCCGTCTTCGTAAATTACTAAAGACCGTACACGCAGACCGATGGATCCTCAGAAATGATAAATCAGTGCTCACCCGAGCTACTCACCGCTCTGTTCAGTTTCACAGCCAGTATCGTATTGGAGTAACTGTAATTGCATATCTCGGTGCCCTTCTTGAAGTGACAGACTTTGAGTTTGCGAGGTGACGATACATTGACCACTGCCACGAGACTGCTGCTGAACAATCGTTCCACGATACATATGTCTTCCGTGCCTGAAAATCAATCAAAACTGCTGAAAAAGTTACACATCGAAACCCGTTGTCTCTTATCATCAAACATTTTCTATCGGTTCATTATTATGTTCGATACTTCTGTCAAGTTGATAGAAACAAAGCATAAAAAAAATATTTCTCTCAGTAAAGATGAAACATCGAAGACTCTCCTTTGAATGTCAGTTTTTCATAAAAAATGTTTAGTTACCTTCGTCAAGGAATTTTAGTGATTTGGCTTATCTTATCTTCTAAAAATAATAAGGATCCTAGCAGACTTCTAAGCAGATGTTATTTTCTCCCTTGTTGACAAATTGCCGATAATTTATCTTGCCATTAAACTGAGTTATTCCATCTCTGCAGATGTTACTTTTTTTACTTCATGGACTGAACGACTGTTTATCGAGGCTCACTGTGCGCTCCATGATGTAACAAAGTCTCCATTTTTCACGCCGTCTAAAAGAAATAAACTAAATCGAAAGAGGTAAATCTCAGTGTAGAATTTATTATGACTATCTGTAGCGGAGGAGGTTTATCTCGAGCTTGTCAAGCTTGCTAAAATGTCTGGAATTATAATTG
Source organism: Ophioninae sp. A BG-2022a (assembly GCA_030523105.1). NCBI lineage: Eukaryota > Metazoa > Arthropoda > Insecta > Hymenoptera > Ichneumonidae > Ophioninae sp. A BG-2022a. The sequence continues at coordinate 29,860 of JAPYZI010000667.1, forward strand.
CTGCTATTATCAATGTTGTTCTTATCGTTAGCCTTGGCTCGCCCTTTCCTAATTGCTCAGACCGTATCGGTCGGATAGATCTTACATCAGTGCCTGGCAGGCTGACGTACCATTTTCGAATATCTTTTCTAGTCGGTCGACCGAGTTGAGGGAGAAAAGTTTGTAGCCAGTCTTAGAACCCACAGCCAATGATCTGCAATAAATAAACATGAAAAGACAACATTTATTCAAAAGTTTATTGTTCTCTCTCTCTCTCTCCCTCTCTCTCTCTCTCTGGGATGGGACGTAAATTGTTTTCTCGACCAGCGAAGTGTTTGCATTTTTTTTTCTTGACTTTGATATTGTTTGGTTCAGGTGCAATAGAGCATCCAGATTGTAGCGCAGAAATCTGATGACCACAAAGATTGTGCAGCACTGAGCCGATACATGGACAGATGGCAACTAAAGCTTTCGAGTAAAGCTGTCAGCTCCTATCACGCATCAACGAATCGTTCAAGAAACACAAATTAAAGTTGCGATTATTGGGGAAACGAGTTTCAACATCTGTATAGATTTTCTTTCACCTGTGACTTTAAGCAAGTGTTGAAAAAGATCATTGATAAACTAAGTAAAATGTCACGTCATACGTGTACGAAATGGGTTTTCGAAATTGAATAAACCAATTCTTCGTGTTTTCATCGAACCTCTGAGAAATGTTGTTAAAACTGAAGAAGTCGGGTTCCTAAACGGGAAAACTGAATTGCCTCAACTCCCACGTTCGTGTGACAAAGCGCATCAGGGTCATACGGTTCTCGAGGATCCCCGAATTGAGATCCAGCAATACGCGTCGTATATCCGAGGATCGTAACGAAAATAGAAAATGAGGGTACAGTTGCGAAATGGAAAAAAAGCTTCTATGCGGACAAAACGTTTTCCGCTTTCCCCTTTTTTTTCAAAACATTTCAAAGCGCTTGAAGCGGAGCAAGGTTACCAACGAGATCGCGCGTTGCCGCGATCCCACTTTTGCCCTTTCCACGGTAATTCGTAAAGGCGCGTTTTACAGAGAGGGATTGCTCGGAGGTCGCTTAATTATTATCGTTCTTACGTCGTATCGTTATACAGCGCGGTTGTACGCGGAGTTTCACATTGCTCACCGCGCGCGAGATAGAGAAGGAAGAGAGGAAGAGGAGAGAGGGGGGGGGGGAAACAAATGTCAAACGCTTTTAACGCTTCTGTTGAGCAATACGAACGACGCACGTGCGACTCGCGCGCGCACACGTTCCGCGAGAGGAATAACAAATGAGAAAATAAATAAAGCAAGCGAAAAAAGAGCGAGAAGGTGGAAAAAAAACAAAGGAAAAAAAAATTTAGAAAGGCAATCGAAGGCGAAAGAGTGACGGTTGAATATTTGTGCGAGCGCGAACGATCGTGCGCGCGCGTGTAATGACGTCTTAGGGGCGGGGGGAGGGACGCGGCACAAGGTGGAGAGAAGCGATGGCCGAGAAGGACAGAGCGCGAGAAAAGAGAGAAAGGCAGCCAACAGAGGAGAGGGGAAGGGGATAGTGAGAACCATAGAAAAGTTTTCGTTCCCCTATCAGTCTCTCTCTCTCACACACATACGCCCCCTACCTCATCGCTCTGCGAAATCCATCGCGAGCTCGGTTACTTCGTTAACACGCAATTAACGGAGGAAGGAAACAAGCCAAGGTGGGGGGACGCGGCATCAGTCGAGTTGGAATGGAGGGGGGAGTTACGAAGATAGAAGGGTGAAGATCGCGCGTTGTACATGACGCAAGCGACATGAAAAAAACATGAAACGGGGGAAAACGCATGAAAATTGCACGATTTAGTATGACGCACTCGAGGGGGATGAACGAGCCCCCTCCCCCCAAAGTGATCCCGCGACACGAAGGATCCCAGATGCATGGCGAAAGGAGGGGAGGCGAAGCACAACACACCATTTTACGCGGGACAGAGGGGGGGGCGGTAGAGCAGGAAAGGGGGGAGGGAACCAAACACGCTCGTGTAAATGACGTTTCTCGTCCGCTCGAAGCAGCGATCGCCGCGTTCACGAACAAAGGAACAAAAATGAATAGAAATAAACAGCGCACGGATTCTTATTTCGTTGAAAAGTAGGGACGATGTTAGACGATTGTACATCCGCGTTACGTTCCGACCAACGTCTACGCGTTCGATCCGCAGCGATGACTGTTTCTTTTTTTTCGTTAGCTTTATTCGTCCGAAGAAAAACACTTACGTGCAATCCTGATTGAAATTAACATAGAAAACACCACGCTGAGGATCGGCAGCCGGATTTGCGAGGTTCATGAGTCCTGTTAAACCGTATTTTAGTCCTTGCGTCAATATATCCACGTTTTGGGCAAGGCTTTGCATAAAAAAAACGTCGTTCAACGACGTTTCACTCTTAACGATTCACCCCAGCGAAAAAAGAAAAACACACTTATCGTCCGCCGTCCAAATGCACTTGTGCGCATATATATTTTAGTGAATGCGTGTATATGTTTTGTATGTTCGTTTTCTCTATCGCTCTCTTGGCTCCGGGCTGAGTACACTACGATCACTTACACGCACAACCAAACTTCTTTATGCACTTGGTATTTGTTTTGTGTCGAGTATATGCGCGCGCGTGTGTGTGTGTGTCTGTATATTGCGGGGTAGAAACGCGATTAGGAGGACACGGTATTCCGCGACGGTACGGTTCCTGCCCACCGACTGACACAATACGAGCAGTTTGGGTATTATTTAGGTGTATATCGTTCGCGAGGGCCAGAGAGCGTGTTGCGACCCCAGGATCGCCTGGTGTGCGTTCATCCGTGTGTGGGGGTTAGGAGACGCGAGTGTGCGATGATTGGCCGCTCTGCATAGAGGCCACGCCTCGTTCGTCGTCCCGACCGCCAGTCGAAACTTCGCGCTGGTCTAGACCCGGGAAAATATTCAAACACTGCGAAACGGCGATGTGATGATTTCTCTGCATACACGATACTGAAAAACATTATGATCAATTTTGTTAAATATTTTGGTAAGATGGTAGAGTATGCCGTTCTATCGTGTTTGTAGTATCGGCGTAATTGAAAAAATGACGAGTCGATTTTGCACGGTTCAGGTTCTTTTCAGCAGGTAACAATTTGTATCAGATTATCTCTTTCTCGGGCAGCTGTGATTGCTCGCTCTCTGCCCCATCCCTTTCCTCGAACATAACCCCTTCTGCTGTTTCTTCTATCGTAGGCGCCTTTCGTTCTTCGCGCGCTCTCTCTCCTCCCTCTCTCTCCCTCTTCCTCCCCCCTTGATGATAATCTCATCGCGAGACGCGTTAACTGGTTAGTTCACCGGAAAGTGCGTATATTATGTATATTGCGGAGATACGAAAACCCGAAATAGCGTTGGTACAGTCGAGTCAATCTGGCAAAAAACGCGCGACCGTTTCGTCATGAAATTTCCTATACCCACAAAGTGTCATAAAAATAAAAACTGGTCTTAATTTTGTGAAGAATATTCAGCGTGAGTATTTTGAGAATTCACATTGGGGGATGACTCTGAAAACTATTTCACTGTCAACCCAAATATGGCGACTGGGGGTATAAACGTCAAGCTATGACCATACGAGTTTTTTCTCCAACGAGAAGCCAAAGGACACAACGACACATATTTTCAAAGTGTTTTCCAATACGACAGAGGCGTTCGCAGACTCTTGAAAAAGTGAGACTTCGCGCTAGCAGACACTTAAAGAATTTTTTCGAATATTTCTGATAACGGTTGATCATACGACACTAAATAATTTGAATGTCACGATCGTCACGAACGTCTAGAACAAAGTATAGCTCTGAAATTGTTTGGCAGTGCTAATATTCAACGATAAATGTTGTTCTGTGATGAATACTTGATGCAAAGAAAACTGACTTTGCAGCAATGATTCGAAGAATGCTGATGCTTTGTTTTTTTGCAAAAGGAAACTGAGAAATCTGTTCGACAATATGACAGGTTATGTTGACCTCGTACATGTTATTAAGATATATTATTCTTTAACATTTCACCGATAAACGTTAAAGAATAATATACGGGACTTACAAATTAGTTGCTGAATTTATAAATAAAAAATACTAGTTCTTAGTATGGCATGTGAAGTAACGCAACTACATCTGGCACAACTCGATGTTTTTGTTACTATTATTCCAAATCGCATGCTCCACGACCAAAATATTCTCACAGAACAACTAGCGTCACGTGTGGGTTAGAACTAGAATTTAGAAATGCGGACGAAACGCTATAAATTCGAATACGTGGAACGTGTTACAAGCGTGCATGACAAAAGTAACACTCCAAAGGTTTCGAAAGTTTAACTACATCTGATCCATTAAAAAACGATTAGAGGCTATAAAATTAATCGGTTTTCAATGACGAATCGCAGATAAAGTTATCTTCATCCACACGACTCGTGGCTAGATTCACACCTTTCTCCTAAAAAACTTCGTAATAGCTTAGATCTCAATGTTATTCTGTTCGTACGTACTTGAGCTATCTGAAACTTACAATTTTTCCATTCACCTATCAAGATCCAAAATGTTAATTCGCCCCATTGTTCGTTCGACGAAAAAAGCTCGAAAAAGTCTATTCGAGGCGGCAAGTTCAAGGAACTTGGTCACGGGGGTTACGCGTGCGCGCACCCACACCCGCACATGGCACCAAAGGGACGTATATAATTTGCAACGATACGAGAGCAAAGGCGTGTGAGAGCGTGACTGACCGCGTAATCGAGAGCGTGCAGGGACGTAAAACGGATTGGACGTTGAGAGAAAAAAAAGCCGGCCGCAAGTGTGAATACAGTGAGTTTATATATGGCTTCAATCGAAGAGGTTGATGTACTGGACAGCGGTATGGGCACCAGCGACGTAAGATCTCCTGAAGTTAAGTCAATTCTTCCCGACGATGCTGAGGACGAGGAGGTATGCGTATACATTAGACTATACACGCGAATCCACGCGAAACGCCGTTCTATGCCAGCGATTGAAACATCGAAAACATGGACTCGCCTCATGGGTTTTTTTACCGCCGGGAGATAGCTTTCCGATCCATTGAACAATCGAAAGCTTCGGTCAACAAAATTCAAACGTTCTTCGCAACTTGCCGATGTTAGGGGATCAAAAAACAACTCGTGACACTTATCGATCGCACCGTTTCAACGTTTATTTAGCGAACCCGACTTAACCTACAAACTCAAAATGGAGTACCATTTTTCCGCAATATCCCCTTCCAGGAATTACGTAATTCTTTTCGAATAGTTATTTATCGTCCTTCGATGTTTCGATTACTGCCACGAGATAAATATTCACTTTCACACTGCTATTTTATGTCATGATTTTTCGACTTGAGCCACCTTTGCGTATCACGATGCAAGGGAAGTTTTTTACAAGCAACATTCTATAGTGACTCGCTGCAAATCCAAAAGCATTGATTGCAGCAAACGAATTTGATCGATTGTTTCTTGCTGTAAAAAATTGATCGTCTCATTTCTTCATTTGTTGCTCGCTTGATATAAATCTCAGGCTTCATCTCTCTAGAGGAGAACACTTGCTCGCGTGTTAACACTCATGGCTTGCTGTACAGGATGAATCACTCGGAGAGAGGCTTCTCGGTCTTACAGAAATGTTCCCTGAGGAAGTACGCAATTTCGGATACAAATTTGGTTCTGGATTGTACCGCTGTGTCAAAGGTAATGTTTACATTGATAATCGTCTCAGATTTTAATTGTATCCTTTTGACAACACTATTCTTTTCAATAATCATACTTTACGTATGAATAAAGCTTTATGACAGTATTAGGATGATGAATTTACACATGATATAATTGTATCCAGTTTTACTCTTTTTATTGAAAAATAACAATTGAACATTGAAGTTGTTGTTATTTAAAAGCCCATTGACTCGTGCGTCTTTTTTGCTCAAATTAAATTTACCGTGTTCAATTTTCAAAAGCTGAACGTTTTTAATAATTTTCACGATAAATTGAAGTTACGTTTTTTCAATTTTGATTACGCATATGTAGAAGTATGAAGAGGAAATAAAAGTGTTAACGGAGAGCTATCGAAAAGCAATTATGGTCACTTACACAAAAAAATCTAGAGAACTTTGAGTATAATTTTAAAAACCTTTACACGACTGGGTGAAGTTTTGGAAATGACAGGAATAGAAAATTGTAGGAAAAGTTTGATTTTTCAACAATCAGAGATTCGTTATCACAAAATGTTGAAGCTTATAAAAAAACGCAGCCACGCAAAGTGTAAGCTTGAAATGAACGAATACTCTTGAAAATATGATTTACATTTGAAGCTTCGATCAGACGCCTTAATTGTAATATTCTAGAAATATTCATCAATTGATACAATTATTGGCAGATTGAACATTTTCGTATGTTACATTCAATAAATAATTTCGTTGTATGTCGTTAATCAGGTTTGTACGGATTTTCGTGTGCGGCAACATGGATATTCTTCAGTTCATCGGCGATACTCTTCGCACCGGTGATATTCGAGATCGAGAGAGCACAGATAGAAGAGGCGCAACGGGCGCAACAGAAACAAGTTTTACTAGGGCCGAGCACAGCCATGTCGAACGTCGGTTCCGGTATGCCTATGGCACCGCCTGTACAACGATAAATCGGCTTCGTTTCTATTCAACGAAGAGGACGTAACACGGACACACTGAAAAAAAAAACACACACACACACACCTACACACCCAGATATATCCAAAAAGACAGCCATCGACTTGAAAATGCTAAGGAAAAATTGAGTAATATTCGTTCTTACCTACCAGACGATGAGAAACAATTGCCGCGTTTTCACCTTGATTTACTTCGAATCTGAAACTTGAAAGAGAAAATATTGACCAAGGAAATTAGCTCTCGTTACTCAAAACGCGTAGGGATGAATTTCATCCATCGCTGCCAAAAATTAATTCGTGTTGGACGAGAACGAAACTTTTCCGCTCCTTGAATTATTCCCGAATCAATTAAATCTGAAAATTCGATTTTATAGCAATCGCGGATGGTAATGAAAAAAAGGGAGTTTCGGGATCCAATCAATGTTACTCGCGATCGCAATTGGCTCATTTGTAAGTGAGAATGTTCGCTTTTTTTCTACGTGCTGTCGAAGAATCGGGTCATGTCCGTTAAACGCGATCTCGCTGTTCTAAACGGTCTTCGATCCCGAGATTTTCACGTAATCTCGATTCTTCTTCTTCAGTCATTGTTTTGTTTTTCTACCTCAACGAACAAAATTATAGGACTTTATCGACGAGATACGGATTCTCTTGATTCGATTTATCGAATGAGACTGTACGTGCATTTTTCTTAAAAGCTAGTTTTCCTTTCACGTGCACATCTCGAATGTATCGAGGATTCGTGTGCCACACGAGTTGCAACGCTATTGTCTTTCTCCCTTCGCTGTCGAGCACCTGTTTTCTTCGTACCGGAGATACGACTCGCAACGCAATTATATCACGTAGGTGAGGAAAATAATAATAAAGTGAATTAAAGAAAACAACAAAAAGCCCAACTGTAATAAGTCTCGCGAGGATAATGACGAGTACCGATGTCTCGATGTGTAAACTTTATTAGCCAATAAAATAATAAATATTCGGAGATAATCGGATCCGCGAGTTTTTCGCAAAACCCGAAACGATATATACGTACACGTATCAAATAAAAGTAAATATTCAAATTTGCTTGAAAAATAAGCATGTGATAATTGTCATTAGAGGGTAATACAGCTCTGTGTGTACAAGCCGGGCACGCATACATCGACGACCGGAGAATCAACATTGGTAGCATCTTTTTTTCCCGTTTTACTTTCATTATATTATAATTGGAAAATATACGAAACATTTAGAGAAGAAATGCAGTGGATAAGGGGATTGTTAAACCTTTCAACGGGTTCATCATATATAGGTTTATCCTTCGCGAAAAAAAATTCGTTCCTTAATTTTATCGAAATCATTCAACGCGCTCTTTTTTTTCTCTGCATTTCCGGCGACGATTCACCGAAAGATTAATATATTACAAATTTCCGTCAAATCTTTCCAGCGGGAGTGAAAAGCCAATGGATGGATTGCCCCTTGATATGTTCTAATCACAAAACGATTCGAATTCGACAAGACACAAATAATATTCGACATTGAAACGAAAAGGCATTAAAAATCACTTTACACCCAAACAATTACGCACGAGCGATACCGCTCAATTTTTTTGTCGTCTCATAAAATAATCTTGAAAAAATATTTATTCTAAATTATACGAGAAAATATATATTATCGACTGGTCTCCTGTGACTAATTTTCCACAACTGTGTGAAATCGTATCTTTTGTTTTTCTTTTTTTCGTAACACCACGCGGAATGACTTGCACTTTTCATATTTTGAGACGAAACTAACGCCGTTTCGCGATTCTTTTTAACGTAAAAAGAAAAGGATTTGATTCTACTCCCTCGTAACACGACGCAACTTCCGTTCGGTATAGTACAAGAAAAACCATTAATCATAAAGGGAAACGATTGCGTTATTAGCATTTAATTCTTGACGGCACAGTCTACTTTCCCTTATCACGAGTTTTGCACGGTTACGAGCAAATCCTGACATGTAAAATATATTTATATACGTATATCCATGTATACGTGTAATATTTTTACGTGTATCCAGTGGATACCGTACATCTCCATGCCCTAAAGACCCGGGACTGCTCGCATCCTGCGGGACTGCGGGCTTCTTCAACGAGAATGTTTCTGCTTTGTTGCATCGCCGAGAACAGCGCGAACCGACCTTTAATCCTCTCCGTTAAATATTTGTTTGTATGTCATCGGTCTCGACGGTCGGCGCTTCTCGTCGCGTCACGTATTTGAATTCAAGCTTTGAAGAATCTGACAACTCGCACAACGAATTGTCTACAAATGGGACATTCGGACATTTGTTTGCCGCACTCGATGCAACAGGCGAGATGACCGCATTCGAGAATTACGCATTCTATCGGTGAGTCCCAACAGATCTTGCAGAGGCTCTCGTCGTAAGGACCTTCCACTTCGCTGGGCTCTGAAAATTCATTGCATCATTATAATTTTTTTCGGTAAGGTGCTAGGTAATGATAGGGGTCGTCGTAACTAGCGGAGGTTTGTTGAAGCAAACGTTTTCTTCGAATCCTTTTCTCTTATATTTTTGTACTTCGAGGTTATAACGGAAAAACTTTCGTATAGTTCAAACCGGTTAGACAAAAAATGGAAAGAAAGATTAGAAATGGGACTTTGTGCGGTTGATAAGTATTCCTCACCACTTCCGCTTTGCTTGGCTGCTTCCCACAGTCTGGTAGCTCGATCCAGAAGCTCGCTTCTTTCTACGCAGCCTTTGAAATCAACCCGATTCGTTCGCAGTAGTGTCTTCAACTGTTTGACGCTCAAATGCTCAAGATCATTACAGTCGGTAATATCCGCCAGTTTTACCATCCCCGTCCACTGGATCGCGAAGAAAACATGGTTAGGATAATTATTTACTCTGTACTGCGCATTTCTCATTTTATGTTAAAAAAATTACCGTTGGTAATTCGGTGAACATCGGGGATCGTTGATGGTTCGAGGCTTCGCCTGGAACTTCCTCATTGTCTTGCTCCGTTATCACAGGCTCGGGATCACTGGGACTGCTTGTGGGGCTCGTTTCCTCCACGGATACTTCTTCAATCTCAACCTCAGGGGAATTCGACGACGGTGGAGCTGAAGGATTGTAACAGCTCTGTGGCTCAGGCTCCGGATGCTCGACTATTTGCCGCGTTGGTATTGTCGGAGGACTCCTGGATCTCCTAGGAGGAGAAGGAGTTGGACCATTCGTGCGCTGCCCGACTCTAGTGAGAATAAAACTGGTTAATGGTAGCATCTTTTACAACTTCTACCATGGGAGGAACTCCGAACGATCAAAGCACGAATTAATCGAATTTCTATTGTTGAATTAATAAAATTCCTAAGTTTATTCGTTCTGAATGAAAAGCTTACAGAGGACTGGCTGGTGCACTATGTGTTCTGCCATCAGTCATTGCCTCTTCACTATTTGTGTACAGCATCAACATGTTAACTAAGTCTTCTTTTTCTGAAATAAAAAAGACAATATTTTTATTGTATCGGTCTTTTAATCAACTTTTTCGCACTCCTGATCAGGGAGCCTACTCACCGACGCATCCTCGCAGTGAAATTTTCTTTGCCGCGAGATAATGCTTGAGATCCTTGGTTCGCATCTTAAGGACTTGAGATCTAATGAGAGGTCTTCTCGACAGCATACTGCAATTATCGCAGCTCAGTACACGATCGCTTCGCTTGATGACACAATCGGTGCAAAAAAATCTCATACAATCTCTGCATTGTTTCTGTGGGAAAAAACCATCGAGTTCCCGTATGGCAATAATGTAATTTACGCCGTACTCGTTGATCACGATAAAAAAATGTATGTCGAACGTTTCGAATTGCACGATGATTCGCAAATATTGACAACAAACGATGAGACGTCGAGAGTTCGTGATATGTGGAACAACTGGATGACGTTTCGAACGAACGTACACGTGATACTAATTTAATTAACGTACTTACTTTGCGTTTGAACAGGGAGAACTTGGCGGCGCAAGCCTCGCAAGCCATATCGTCAAATATATTGTTATTTATAAGACCATTAACGTTAAGCATAAATTTGTAGGTTAGATTGTTTTCCATTCAGGCGGAGTTATGTGGCAGTCCGCAATATCGCGCTAGAGGCTCGCGGCGGGTGTACGAGGTCGTCGGTAACTCGAGATTTGTCGTTTATCTCGTATTTGTGCTCTTCTATTGTCAATGTCAGCATCCGATGAGCTTTTTGTCTCGGAAGTCGTATGCGGTACGCAGGAGAGGATTGAAAGAAACGTCAATGGGTGATCGTCGGTCCGGTAGTGTGACTCTTTCGCGAAAGATGTATCGAAGGCGTCCGATGTTCCAGCACCGTTTCTGTAGCTTTTATTTAGCCCTTTGTCTTCATCTAACCGCGTAACAATTGCATGTACATGTGTATCCAATCGTCGGGGCCGTCCTTATTTTTGTTCAACGACACGGCGGGATTGTTTTCGTTCGTACTTATCGCACTATTTTTGTTTTTCTTTGTTTCAGCTTTGAAAATCGGCACGAATTCCGATATTAATTCGACAACAGAAACGTGCCATGGGAACTTGCGACGTTTTGCCCTTCGACCGAGCGGTTCGTTCGCTTGTTTTTCTCGTTGCGCTGATACATCACTGCGACGTGGGGCAAGTTTGTATGGATTCGCGACAGAGTATAATTTTAGAATGAAATATGGGTGTATGGTTATGCAGGGATGAGAAGTATGAACGATCGAAGGTCACATTGACCCGTTACAATCTTAGGCTCCCTCAGAATTTCCGAGCAAACTTACCGAATGGGAACAAGCAACTCCTACTTTACCAACCTTCGGTAATGTAGGAAATGGGCTTAATAGTCGAAAGTAGAGACTACTTTTGTTACGAGAACCTTGCGTACCTGCGCATATATAACAAACCGCAAATAAATGTTTATCAACATAGCAAAATTAACCGTCCTTAAAGCGAATTACATTGATATTTAGCTACAATTGCTGGGTATTCAAATTGGATATATTCGAATTATACGCTTTTCGGACAATACACCTCTTAATAAGAATCGACAATGGTGTAACAAATTGCTTAATTAGTAATAAGTATGGTGACCTCTCATTCCGGCGTTTCCGGAAAAGATACGACGGGTTTTGCAGTTCCTTCGACTTCAGGCTTTGTGGTTCGGTTCGATCGCAGTACTGCACCTGGACTCGGGTATGGCCTCATCTGGTACAGAGGACCCGAAGCCGTTGTATCCGCTCCAGTCTTTGCCTCGTTATGCCTCGCCAAACCGTCCGACCATTTTCCCCTGTTTCAATAAAGTATACGATCATTTTTGTAATTCCCTTAGTATTTAGTATCACCTAAATCATAGTAGATTCTGGAAAAGGGATAATTTGCCGAATGTTTACCTCGGTATGTCGCTGTAAGATGCCGGATCCATGGGATCGAGCGTTCGGTCCTTCTTCTCTTTGCCTGCTTCGAGTCTCTGAACACGACGAACTTCCGGAACTTTGAACCTCTCACGGACAACAATTTTTTGTTCCTTTTTGAACTCCACCTCGTCCACCTTTACAATAAATTCATCGATTAGTGAAAATCTTGGGGGCTTGAACCCAGTTTATAAAAATGTTATCATTTAATGTTACTATCCAATATATTAAGAATGTCGAGTTTCAAAATTAGGTGCACATTCTGAAACGCTTAAATTTTTTTGTAAGTTTAAAGTATTCATTTCTAGTACTTTATATCATTGCTACTTTATATCATTGGAACTTTATATCGTTGACACAATGATCGATTGCCTTTTAATAAGTTATACAAAAGTTTCACACTCACTTCCATGGTTTCCTGGTCGCTGCCACTCTCGTCACTGGACATGTTGTCATCCTGGTCTGCAGCTTTCAGGTGCAATTCCTCTCGGAGCTGGGACGCTGGCTGGGATATTTGGCACTTGGGATGCCCAGGAGGCAACCAAGACACTAAATCCGAAGACCAATCCCAGTAATAGTTTTGACCCCTACAAACGCAGAGAATAAGTTCCGCTGAAACTCCTATCTCGACAGTTTCAATAAGCATTTCGTTGCAATGTCTGTATAAATACAATGAACATGCTTACGAGCCTGGGTCGTATACAGCTTTCCACGTTTCCGGCAGGGGATATTTCTGAATGAGACGCATCTGCAATTTGAGATACTTGTCGGATGGTTGCAGGTGTCCGACGCCCCACAATTCCTTACATTTCTTGTTACATTCGTGGTATATGTTGTATTTGTTGGGACAGCCTGCGTATCCCTGAAACGAGAAGAATTATTGTTACTGATTGTTGTTAATCCAAAAGGGATTTACACGAGTCAAGATTTTCAAAAACCCAAGTATTACTGCTTGTTTTTATCGCATTGGATGTTGACATCAATTTGCAGAGAAGATTTTGTGAAGATTCGAAAACTGACTCACAAGAGAATTTTCAGCAAAACTATATTTTATGTAACAGTGTAAGTCATGTAGCAAAATCTATTAATGCGATTTTGCTTGAATAGCAATGTTGAAAATATTCACTCAACCGTCAATTACGAATGATGGAAGTTCTTCAATAAAATAAAAAACTGATACATGGATATGTATTAATTATGCAAGGCTCTGGACCGGGCTTCTTAATATTCTCAGCAATAACAAATATTGAAAACTAACTGATTTGCTTCGATGCCGAGTAAATTGGTTTTGAAAACAAATACGATTATAATCACCTCTGAGTACATATTTAATTACTATAAAATTAGAAACACGTAGTAGGATATTAGATGCATTGTGCTTGTACCATAAACTTCTGGGAGAGATCGATTTGATTTATCTCATCTTTTGTAGTATCATAATCCTCCGCTATGACTTCCTCGTGAACTTTCTTCTTCGGTTCTTTTTTCGCCTTTTCTGAAATTTGCACATTACAAAAACGCGATGTATGGCAAATCCGATAAACGAAACATGTAAATATTGATACTATGAAGAATTGAGGTTAGTTGTCATTACCAGGTTTGTCCGCTCCTGTAATGAGGCCCCTTTTCGCAAGGCGAGCGGCGAGTGCGGCGGGAAGAGGCATTTCTTTCTCGTTCGTGAGTAATCAGAATATCACTTATTAACTATGACCACAAAATAGTGACGATTGTTCGGATGGACCAGTTTTGTTGATCTCTGCGATTATTTTACTTTTCTGATATGGCTTCATAAATTTGTAATGCGCATCAACGTCGATCATTGGCTATTGACGTATAGTAACTAAAATATAAACAGGGGGCGATACACGACGCTGCTCTTGCGCGTGCACGGTCTTATATATAAGACCGTGGTCGCGTGGCGCGACCAACGAAGTCAGACGTACTACATAGAAGGACAGTTCTTATGAGCGGCTTGAAGACTTTTATTTTGCGACCGAAACTGCCGCCTGGCGGCGTCTCGAGCGTCCAGCTGTTATGGATGACTACCGCAAAGTTAGCAACCCCGCCACATTGAGTAATCGGCTTGTCAAAAAATATTCTAGAACGGTTTTTTGCATTTTCCCAGTCTAATTGTGTACTTTCGACAAAAACTCGGGCATATTTGTAATCAGCTAAAAATTTTCGATTGGACAATCGACGAATATAATCGAGATTTCGTCGAAAGAAACGCATACAGCAAAAAAATCGTGTTTGTAGTAATTTTTTACGATTTTTCCATGGAAATTTTAGGTTATCGGGAAAATAAATGGTATATTCGTGTTCAGGGGACAAAATTACATCTAAATAGACGAATAAAAAAAATATTAAAAATCAAAAATTTTTTTCGGATTGTGGGCAAAATACATTTTTTCACTAAATCATCGATAACTTTTTTCCCTTTGGAATTTGGCACTCCACTCTGTGCGCGATCTCTTCGTTATGATTCTCTCTTCAAAATGCTTTTTTAATCATTAATATCCGATGGTTTTTAGATTTTTGGCAGAATTTCAAAGTCGGACCATCGATTTTTGCAAATTTTTCCATA
>JAPYZI010000668.1:0-44437 GCA_030523105.1 Ophioninae sp. A BG-2022a
CGAGGGAATCTCTCTCCGTTTTTTTTTTTTTTTTCGTCTCTCTTTTGCTTATTTTTTTCTCTTTCCCGCTCTACGTTCCTCTCGCAAAAGTTTCTCGATGTCTCTCTGTCTCAGTCTCTTCCACCCCCGAGATAGCCTTTTGTCTTATTATTTTGTCGGGGGACCTGCCAGGTATCTCAACGCAATGCGAGTCTCTCGTTCTATCTCTCTCTCTCTCTCTCTCTCTATTTTTCTCTTTTTCCCTCTCCGTCCGTCTCTCTCGGTCTTTGATTCGACGACTATGCCTGCATAAACTTGGCGGCTTTATCTTCACGATTTTTATAGTGAAAGGAAACCTCGCGACGAAGCAAATCCGAATCGTCAATCGTAACGACTTTACGTGAAACACTCTCCCTCAACTTGACCATTTTCCCCTTTCATACCTACAATCTCTCATGGATTTCAAAGTACTTCAAAAATTTTCTTCATTTTTCCATCCGTGGAGAGCCAACGTTTATTTTTTCCCCGAGTGGTCTGCTTCGGAACTTTGATGTTCCTTGTTTGTTGGCAGGGAAAAAACGAGAATGCACCGAATAGAGGGATAATAAGCTAAATGGGGTGGCAAAAATATATCTCCAATTATACGGATAAATTCATTAGTATCGTGCAGGTAATTACGATTGGAACAATTATAACAAGATGCATCATTTTAACGACGAAACTTGTTGGAACGTGAGGATCACTTTCAATCACTTTCTCAAAGTTTTACTCGTAATTATCATGTGACAAAATGCGAATTGAACGCATTTCCCACAATCATTTATTTCTTTCTGTTTAATCGTAGGAATAATACTGAAAAGATGAAATTTCAACCAACGAATCGAATCATACTCATCATTAATCATATTTATATTTTAAAAGAGACACGCATCGAGTTCCATCAAAAAAATCGTGACCACCTGAAATTATTTTTCGAAAATGTATTCGTTGTCGGATATCTGATAAATACATTTGGTGCAATAATTTTTGGCGATGTTCGGTGTGACAAATCAATTTGCGGGAAACCGAAAATTTTACGATGCAGTTTATGCCAGTAGTCAATTATTTAGCGACGCAGACGTTCGCCTCGCCACATTTTTTACCGTTACGTTTTTTGCTTCTTCGCAATTTAAACGATTCGACGCGTGCTCGACTATCCGCTTTATTTTCCATTTATCCGAGTTCCAATCTCCGGCAGACTCGTATTTCACGCGTATCTGTTATTGCACGAACAATTATCGTCGTTCCCCACGCATATGCGAGTGTATGAATTAGTGATACGACGATTTTATGAATATGCATGCTTTTCACACGATAGGAAAGTCGCACGATGCGCGGAGCCCATTAGGGCTGAAGTGGAGAGGAGAAAAGCTCAATTATATTGTGAACAACAGGCCGGTCTTTCAAACGACCAAGAACGACGCTTTTCCCGTTTCCGGATATTACTCTATCGTTCTCTTTTTCACTGCCATTGTACTTCTTTGCATCAGCAGTCGTACCGACTTTACGGACTCCAAAAAGCAGAAAAATCATCGTTTAAATATTGTCCCAGGAAAATAGACGATATTTGTCAAAGTTCGGTCGGCGAGTTCTTGAAAAGTAAGGGCAAAGGGACCTCGAGTTTGGGTCGGATAGCTTACGAGGAGAGTGAGAAAAATAAAAGCGACGTCTCGTTAATCGCCGTCCGAAGTGGCTCGAAAGATCAGCAGTTTTAGCGTCGTTTAGACCTCAGTGCAGCCGAGCGAGCTGAAAAATGTTCATTCCTCTCGCGATGCTCACGTGTCTTGCGTCCGACGGGATTCAGTCTTCGTTGATAGACGATCGAATTAAGTCCTACGAAACATATGGAAAAATAATATTTTGCACCCCTCAAACGTGTTTAATATTGATTGGCCAGTTGTTTTGAAAATAGTAAGAATTCCAGTTGGGGACAGGCCTGAAATCAGTTTTGCACAAATGTGATGAGACTCGATCGAAGAGGTTTGGAAGCACCGACGTGCATCTAACGTTGATTGTGGGCGCGATTTATTACGAGGGCAGCTCTTAAAATCGGATGTCGTTAAAATTGTTTGTCTGGATTTGTTCCACAAGGAAATTCGATGATGTCGAGTAAGAAAGTTAGTATACTTTTAAATCTTCAATGTTCAATCGATTTTTGCATTCTTGGAAGGCAACCATTTTTTTTTCCATTTATCATATTTTATATATTATTTTTTTATACATAATTTTTCATCTATTATATATATTATTTTCAATGCTATAAAAAATAGTGAATCGGTGAATAAGATTTCTAAAAAGTGTTTTCATTCCCCTCGTGGCTTGAATCAGCAAAAGGAAATTACGAAAATTAAAAAGAAAACTGTTTTTGTTTCAATTTCGGAAGAGTGTGGCTCGAACAGTCCAATGTCACCATTGAAGTGCGATCTGTATTTGTCAATGTACGTAAGAAAACGTGAATGACGTAGAGCTAGTGTATTTCGACAACGACAACAAAAAGGAGATGAAATCCAACTGCACTTCAACAAAGTGCAATTGGATCGCACTCCAACAAAGTGTGCACTCGAGTCTCGTAAAGCTCGATAAGACAAGAAAATATGATTCACTGTGACATAAATGCACTTTTCGTTGCGTCTAATAACGAGTCGAGTAATTTTAACGCGGAAGGAAATTGCATACTTGGAAAATACGCGTGTCCTAATGGATAGAAGTGTCCAAGCGCGACGGTGTTTGCGTTATCAGTCGGTACAACGCTCGATAATATTTATCTAACGCACAATGTCGACACCATTCCTGTCACCGACTTATTTTTAAAAATTGGCGATAGCTAGCGAGTACCACGCGCTTCTTATCGTAAAAATTAGTCGAGATATTATATTGTTCGTAATTTTGATTTTTTTTATCAAGTTTACCCACCTACCGAAGGGAAATCCTTGAATAAAAAAAGGAAACTTGGAAGTATCCAAAACGGTAGCGAGAAGGAAAGAAGTCACCGTCCATCATTCTATAATCAGCCTTCGAGTTTCGTTTTCGCAATATTTTCTCAAACTTTTATAAGCTTATAGAGTGGGTCCAAGCGGACGATTAACTCCAAATAATGGACTCTCTTGGTCGTCAATTCACAATAAAAATAATCCACAATATTATTCGATCGCGTTTGTCCTCGAGGCAAAAACTCCTCTGGATTTTGTAGGATTACAAGTTAGAGCGATAGAAAAAAATGTGTGGCACGCCCACGTCCGGCGCTCGTTGGACGAGCAGAAGAGGGCCGAGTGCCGGAAGAAGTAATCGTGAAATTTACGAGGTCCGACTGGGTGGAAAACGAGGGTTGCGCGGACCTCCGGTGAGTTCCAAAGCCACCAACATCGTGGCTAACGATCCTGTCGCGCTGACGACCAAAGTGACCAACAATTTACGAGCTAATCTCGAATTTTTCGTCCGATCCGAGATTTCGAAAAATTCGCGAAATATTCGGGGACGATAGTGTCGAGCACTTTTCTCAATGTTCCAGTACGAATTAATGTAAACACGAACGAACGATTATCGTCATATAAATATTATTATATTTTCCACATATCATTACAGTTCAATAAATATCTTTAACGCGTATGTACAAAGCGGTAGAGTGGTTGAAGGCATCGGAGACAAGGATGTTTACAGAATTCATAGGTAAAGTTTCGTCTTCTGTTCTTGGTCTATTAATAGCCTAGGACCGAAAGTATCGATGTCCTTGACGTTTTCGTCTCACTTCTTCTCTCACTCGTTTAAAACACCGCGTGATACCGTAAACAGACCATTTTCGGTGCGACGGCTGCGCTCTCTTAGACAGGTCAAAAACAAAGGTAAGTAAACAACCAGAGAAGCAACGAACTGCACGATCGAGGTGAGAGGCGCGATGTACCAGCGAACGTCGACTTGTTTACAAATATGGCACTAACTCGATGCGACAGCCTTTTTCGAGTTTTCGAATAAGCACACAACCGCACTGATCTAACTCGAGTGATCCACGGCATGATCCTGTTGGTCACGTAGAACTCTCAAAACAAGATTTCACGATTCGGAAACTCTCACTTCCTTTGGTCCCTCAAGAGACGATGAGGGAGTTGGCCGGGGACTGGCACTTGTTTGATCCGTTATCCACGCAGAGAACCCTTGAAATCCTAGGGTCCGGTTGATGAAGATCGGTGGAGTTAGGTTAGGAACCGTTTGAGCGATCGAGCAATAGAGAACAATGTTCACGTTTGGTGGAGACACAATTCACTTCCGAGACCGATTACAATTTCTCCAGTGCTCGGCTGTTGGTCAGCAATTCCCTAGTGAGTCTCCAGACCTGTTTGGCAGCGTTCTCCAATCCGCTGGGGGATTTGCCCTTGAAGAGATCGAGATTAGGTAGGAAGTAGTGAGGGCATCTCCGGCACTGAAGGCTCGATATGAGCTGGAGGAAAATGCCGTTGATGCGATCACCTAGACAGGCCTCGTCCCACTCAGCCTCGTGGGGATGTTTCTCACACTCGTACAACAAGAGAGTCTTCATGTGATAGCTCGTGACCGGATTGCCAGGTAGGTCGAGATGCCGATCTCGCAGAGTCTTGAGTATACTGAGGCATCGTTTCCGGCTGGCGCCCTGAAGTAAACGGTTTTCAGCGTCGATGAAAGACAGGGCCCACGCGTCCCCCTCCATCGCTGACTGTTTGCCTTGGAGTCCGATGCACTCCTTGGAGAGCATGTCGAAGCCCTCGGCTTTGACTTCGGCCACGATGTTTGGATGGGGCCAAGGTATGTGCGGGATCGGCCAGTGAGACGCCGACCTTGGCCAGAGGCCGGCACACTTAAACGCCGGTGTTATCTGGACAACGTATCTCTCGCGAATCCTCAATTTAACCTCGGTAGTATCGGCGATCATCTTGACCGAGTCTCTGTACGCGCACTTGTCGCAAGCTTGGGCCACGAGGGTTTGAAATCGCGAGCGGATCTTGCGAGCCGACAGATAACCCGAGGCCGTTATGAACTCGACCCACAATGACATCGAGCGTTTACGCCCGTCGCTGAGTTTCAGCACGGCGCAACCGGGCAACGTTCCGTCGTCGACGAAGTTCAGTACACCCATTTGATTGAGATAAATAACGATCTCGAATTCGGTAGGCGATATAACGTCGAGGCCATCGAATCGGCCATTGTAATCGGTCAATGAGGAGATGAAACGGGGCTCCTGTACTTCGACTTCCTTCAGCACGTCCTGCACCACCCGACACACTTCTTGTATGGTCTTGGCGACCTGGGCTTTCCGGGTCATCACCCGTTCCCCGAAGTACTTGTTGATTTGATAGACCATTTTCGACTGGGCTGCCAGCATGTCAGCCGGGACGAGCATCCTGAGACTACCCTCGGTACCGAGGGACTTTTCGTCTCCCCTGTAATTCCTCGATCACCGCATTCTTCCGGTTGTTCGCCCACTCAAAACTACTCCCGGACGATCGCACGGTCCTGAACGATATCCTTCGTTGGGGCCCCCTCTTCGGTGGCTCTGTCAAACGAGGTCCACGTGGGAAGAACCCGCCAGTCCTCGGTCCGTCGGTAGTTAATCGGAATCTTACCGAATAGACTACCAACCGGTTCTCCGCCAAGTTTGCCAACTCCGCACGCGATCCTACCGATCTCTGATGATAGAAAAGGGAGCCTCGCCGATTGTGCAACGAGTTGATTCTAGGCCGATCTCCGCACTCCCCAAAACGGACCGCGATAAATCGGCGCTTGGCGCGCGTTTGAGTCTCTCCGCGTCAGAAGCGAGGAGAGAACGCGATGGTCTCGGCTCTTAAGCGGCGGATTACAGACTGTGCTAGTCCACCTCTGCGTGCCATCCACCCTCCACAATCGCCGGAGCCTCCGGACACCAGGTGAGGGTCCCTGCCTCCGCTCCAATGTGCTACGCCTCTCGGCGTGAAACTTCCGCCAATGGGAGAACGGCGGTAAATAACCAGACCCCGCCTCTACTTTTAGCCTCCCGTTGCTGCCCGCATCGATCCGGGGAACATCCATGTATATCGCCAAAGTCCCCCACCGGCTACGAGATTACTCGCCGTTGCGACGCTTCTTCTGTACGTTCATCGTACACTTCTCTGCCTCTCTCGGCCTTTCGCGGAGAAGCTTTGCATTTATTTCCCGGTGTATTCCCCTCTCGTAGGTACGCGTAAGGTATATTCGTATTTGCTCGTGCATACAATGCCGAACGAGGCTTCTTGCATAAATAACCCTCCAGGTACGAAACCTGGTTTCGAAACTCCACCACCCTTTCTTAGTCGTTCTTCGTGCTTCGTAACTTCAAATATGGCGGATACCGGCGGGGTGAGAGGCGGAGCCAAAGTGGAAAAGCCAACGTGTTGTCCGAGCCCGTCAAACTTTGAGCAACTGGACAATTCATGACGATCAATGATCTTCGGTGATCCTAGGCGCCGATCGGACCTTGGGTCACCCAAAGACGAGAGCGTCAACCGATTGTCGTACGATCATTTAAAAGCTTCGCTGAGTTTGGTGGAGCCAACACAGGATATCTCTGGGAGATATTTTTTTTCGGACATTAGAAAAGACCCAAAGGTGGCAGATTGGCCCTGCGGATTACCGATCCCGACGGGAAGCCTCCGATCAGAACCTTGCTTCAAACTTGTCCTCCGACAGTTTTCATAGACTTTACGACTATCCAGCATAGAAAGTTAGTAATTGACTCGGACATCGTAAAGTACAAGAAAGAATTATCCGGGAGATCGATAACATCGATGAATGGATGAATCATGATCGTTAATCAAAGAAAAGGCTCATCGCGTCTTCTGGGTGATCGTAATAAAAATACATATACCCCAAAATTGGCTTCACACTTCTGGGCGGTTTCCACGGTTCCGAAATGCCACCTCGTGTTCATTGGCAGTTTCGTTCTTTAATTATAGCTTGTAACCGAGATAGCATTTTGGGTTTGAGTTCCCTCATTGAAACAGTCCGATACTCGCCACGTTTCCTTCGGCCAACACGCAACGGAGGTGTTTCAGAACGAACCGAGCCGACCACGTATCGGTATCTCGACCGACCTGACGTTTTCGAACGTAAACTAGTACTCGAAGATAACGCTCTGACAGAAACGAGTTATTTAACTCATTCGAAAGATCCAGTAGCAGGCGAGACGAGGGCGAACGGTGGGGCTCTTGGACACGTCTACGGTGCTCTTTGGGCTCATTAGTGAGGGTATTCCAGGCCTAACGAACACCAACGTTGTCCACACGGACCTCATAATTGAGCAATAGCATTTTAGTGGAGCAAAACCCGGCAATAATTTCAAGTAACGAGGATGACTCGCGAGTTTCGAATTCGCGAAAATTCCTTTCGAACGATCAATTATCGCTATTAGCCGAAGAACCGGCTGACTATTCGTTCTACCTGAATATTTTCGTATTATTATTTACAGTTGATCCAAGGTGTTCCACGAGACTGGATATTCATCGAATAAATTAAATCGTTATCGCGACGCGGCGATCAACGACGCGCATGCTCATTATCCCCTTCGTAATCGATAGCTACCTCGTAGTAAAATGAGAAACGATTATTCTCCCGATAAACTTTGTCTCCTCCGAACGGTATACGGCTAATTCACGCGGATCGTAGATGATCCTCCGAGATTGTGAGATCGGAGAATATTTTTTGGGCAAAAGGCAGGATCCGTCGCGAACGCTGCGAAAAAAAAGAATGGTCGATGGAATCCGATGGGTAGCAGAATAATTTCCGAAGGCAATGATTATCGAGGCATCAAATGTGTGTATTATATACAAAATTATACTCGGAGCAGTCCGATATAAAACGGATTGTTGAAAGATCGCTGGTGAATCAAATTATTTACACATTCGATGAAATGCAACAATCCTGAAACAGCCATCATAATTATTATTCATAATTAATATACGGGTAAGGTAGTAATAAAAAAAAGCGTTTCAACATATCACATCGTGCTGTTAGGCAATCAGCCGGTGAGAAAACGTTGGGTCGAGGAATGACCCAAGTCCGATCGTGCAATCCGTATCGCACTGTGGCACTTTGAAAAATAAAGCGCTCCAGTCGTCGAGAGTAAAACAAAATGGCGATAGGCACGCAGTTATGAAGGCACCATCACCGTGACGATTCCTTATTCCTCATCAAGCGCGAAGACGATCTTCGCATTCGCTCAGTTCAAAAGTCTGATCTAGATTTCCTGTACGGGTCCATTTTCCATAAATATCCCATCGGGGAATGAGAATAGAAGCTTAGAGCTTTTCGAGGGCGCAGCTGTTGGTTAAGAGTTCCCTGGTGAGTCTCCAGACTTGTTTAGCAGCGGTCTCCAAGCCGCCCGGTGACTTGCCCTTGAACAAATCGAGATTGGGTAGAAAATAGTGCGGACATCTGCGACACTGAAGACACGATATCAGCTGGAGGAAAATGCCGTTTATACGATCGGCAAGGCAGCCCTCGTCCCATTCGGCTTCCGTTGGATGCTTCTCGCACTCGTACAAAAGCAGGGTCTTCATGTGATAGGACGTGACAGGATTTCCGGGTAGATCCAAGTGCCGATCCCTCAATGTCTTGAGTATACTCAGGCACTTTCGTCGGCAGCCACCTTGAAGAAGACGCGATTCGGCCTCGTTGAAAGACAGAACCCAAGCGTCGCCCTCCATGGCGGATTGTTTGCCCTGAAGGGCGATGCTCTCTTTCGAGAGGAGATCGAAGCCCTCAGTTTTGACCTCGGCAACGTGATTGGCGTGTGGCCACGATAAATGAGGTATCGGCCAGTGAGCGGCGGATCTTGGCCAAACGCCGGAACACTTGAAGGCCGGTGTTATCTGAACTACGAATCTCTCCCTTATCCTCAGTTTGACCTCGGAAGTATCGGAGATCATTCTGACGGAATCCTTGTACGAGCACTTGTCGCAAGCTTGAGCTACCAGGCTCTGAAATCTCGATCGTATTTTACGGGCTGACAGATAACCGGAGGCCGTTATGAACTCCACCCAGAGCGACATCGAACGTTTGCGTCCGTCGCTCAGCTTGAGCACAGCGCAACCCGGCAACGTACCGTCGTCCACGAAGTTGAAGACCCCCATTTGATTCAGGTAGAGAACAACCTCGAATTCACCAGGCGACACGACCTCCAGTCCCTCGTATCTTCCGTTGCACTCGGTCAACGACGAAACGAAGCGTGGCTCCTGCGCTTCAACTTCCTTCAGTACGTCCTGAACTATCTTGCAAACTTCCCGTATGGTTTTCTCGACCTGGCACATACGAGCCTGCACCCGTTCCCCGTAGTACTTGTTTATCTGGTACAGCATCTTCGCCTGGGCGCACATGGCCGATCCTCCACGAGGGTGCAACATTCCACTTGGTTTCCTCTTTCGCTCTATCCGATCTTCTTCCTACTCCACAATACCACCCCTCGCATTCCTGCCCCAGTTGGGATTACCCTTTGTTGGCAGTTTTCGAAAATAGGATTTTTTCAATTACGTTGGGTCCTCCATACCAAATCTTCCTCCTAGCAAATGTCTCCGGGTGACGACGCGCTATCGCTCGTTGCCTTGATGATGATCAACCCCAACGACAGCGTTCGAACTATCGCGATTAAAAAAAAAAAAAGCGGTTTTGCGCGCAAAATATTTATCAGCTCTTTGCGCGGCGGCAGGTGCTAAAGCCGCGAGATAGTTTTGACTCCCCGGTCGCGCAACGGCTCCCGATCAACGGCCCCTGCGCTTCGGTGTACCGGGCGTCAAAGTCCCGCCCACGTTTACCAAAGTCGGGGTCATTTGGCGGCTGCGCGATCGAGCCACGCCTCCACTCGCGGAAACCGCGACAATGCCTCTTATCTTCTCCCTCTCTCCCTTCGTTCCCTTCACCTCGCCCCGTCACTCTATATCACTCCCTCTCGCCCTTTCGTCTTCGATGTAGCCCAGCCTAGCTCGCGCAGAGATCCGCGCACAGGCGAGCCTCCCGGACTATATTCACTGCTTTACTTCCTACCCTGCCCGAACTGCCAGCCCTTTCTACCCCTGATCCAAAAGTAGTCACGAGGGAAATCAACTGTCAAGATGTACTGTCACGAATCCTCATTTTTGCGCCTGCTGGATTATCCTTAATGATGCAAGACCTTGGAACATTTGGGAATCTGCATTTCCGCAGCTGGACGGCTCATTCTTCAGATCTTCCCATATTTTAGTTTTAGAAAACATGCCGATTTTTTTTTCATTCTCTTTATTTTGGGCAAATCGAGATTTTCCAAGTATTGCTCAAGGCCTGCGCTAAAGACATTCAATATTGTCATTATGAGACATTTTCAGCGCTTTCGTACTGTTCGGATTCCTAAGACTTTTCATTAATATCCTAAAGCTTGTAGTGATATCTGTCGGGTTATGCTTAATGACGCCCTGGAGAATTTCCGAGACGGGATGACCTTCAGAATTCGCCTTTTGCTTTGCACAGAGCGAGAACTTTTTTATATCGTTTCAGTTTTAGGGTAAAGGGTTGATTTATCGCGAGCAACAACGTATCCTTGATTGCTGTCCTCACGAGCAGTGATCTGAAACTCCAAGCTTTGAGGAGGCTGTTTAGCTCGATCAAGCTCCGAATTTTTTTCATCGATTCTCAAAGCCAATCGTTTCGAATTTAAAAACGTGCTCTCGTGTGTTTTTACAAGAAGCTGATCATG
Source organism: Ophioninae sp. A BG-2022a (assembly GCA_030523105.1). Classification (NCBI taxonomy): domain Eukaryota; kingdom Metazoa; phylum Arthropoda; class Insecta; order Hymenoptera; family Ichneumonidae; species Ophioninae sp. A BG-2022a. The sequence continues at coordinate 10,721 of JAPYZI010000668.1, forward strand.
TCCCAGCGCAGGACATTGCTCTCTTTTTCCTCCAGCTCTCATTCTCGTTCACGGATAATTGAATAAAGCTCGAAAATCCAATCTACCAGAAGGTGGAGCGGTAGATTGGTATAAAGCAAGCAAGCAATGTATATCCACCCACCCTCCAGTTTTCTTCTCTCTAATGCGACTTGATTCATGAGCGTGCCACGCGTATAGCAGGCACAGCATCCCTCGTGCTCACTCCCTCACCCTCGGATTCTTCCTCGTGGCTTTCAGGAGAGTCCTCGCGCCGGGATTCCGCCGTGACTCCGGGGGGTCAAACGCTCTACTGGGTCGAGCACAACCCCCCGGTCTTCTATCCGGAACACTCGAATCACCCTGCGCTGTCCCCAAATGTGTCTTTCATCATCCGATTTCGACTTAATTCGCTTTCCCGTCAATGAATTATTCGCGTACCTCGTGGAACGCTCGTTTCTTCATTAGGTCGAGTGTTCGACCCCAAAAAGCTTAGACTTGCCTTGAGAATTATCAGGCTGGATCTGGATTTGAAAGTGTTCACCGAAGCCCAACGATTTTGCCACTGGTATTATTACTCGAAGTCAAAGGATCAAAAGTTCGAATGCCAAAATACAGATTGGGAAATTACAGTGTTATCAACAAAATTCATATCTTCGAAACGAAAATACGTACCAAAACGTCATGTACGAAGAATACAAACTTCGAAAGTGTAATTAAATTGCAAATATCTATTCGGATCGATACATTCCGATGAGAAAGTAAATCTATTGATTGATCAACGAGAACTTGACACTTGCTTTGGAGAGTTTACATCAAGTGGCATCAAGACCTCTTGTACGGCAATCCAGATAGAAAAAGCGTCCATCGACAGATCTTTGCCGCCTATGCAATAGGTATACGCGTATACCCTCTGTGTACATCATCTCAGAGTGTTTTTGGGTCCTAGTTGAAAAGAGCAGCCGTGATCAATCGAGCCTCGACAAATATTTCCCTGGAGCATTGTGAACATCATTTGGGGGTACTTAAGGGAGAGAACGCGGATATATATACACGCGTAGACGTTGAGTCTTCCAGACTGTTGAGGCCTAAGTATGCTATTGCTATTGTGTGATACAAATGCAGGCTGCAATCTAAGGAAAAAGGAAAAACAGCAACGAGCTCTTGCATGAGCAACACCATTGAAACTGCCGGTTTTTTTCTTCCACACGTTGACGCTACGTTCGTACCGCTCTCACACTGGCACGCGACAATCGTTCGAAATATGGTCATCACTGCCATTTCGGACTCAACCCGTCCAACCAGTTGACTTGACGAAATATAAATTCGCAAAAACCGTGTTCTTCTTGGAAACATACTATACAACGGCATGAGTGAATTTGAAATATATTATTAAAATCAAAATAATATTAGTTCATTGCCAAAAGTGCTGTTATGGAAAATGGTCGAATATCTAGGATTGCAAGAAGGCATTTCATTTAAATCGAATCGATTTACTTAGAATTATATTCCTGAAGAACAAGATAACTAAAAAGTTGCAATTGGGAGGGAAAATATGATTTTAAAGATACTCGTTGTTTTCAAAGTAGCCCATTATCAATATATGCGATATTGAGCAAATCCAAACATTGTTAAACTAATCTCTCGATAATAATGATGATTTGAAATTCAAACAACGAGTAATGAAAAATTCGATTTTTTTTCGATTCAGTCTCTCGATGAGTCAATACACCGAGTCAATATTTTTGCTGAACATCATAGAAGATTCGGAAAAAATTGTTATACCGACTCTCCAAAAATGCTTCCACGGTGGTCATCACTTCGCCATCGTCTGCGCATCTCTTGCCTCTCAGCTGCTTTTCGAACCTAGAAAAGAGATGAAAGTCTCTGGAGACCGGCTTTTACAAATAAGGTGGACGTTCGAGTGTCTCGAACATTCGAGCACAGTTGGATATTTTTTTTCAAACAGAAGTTTTAGGCGACAGTTATCACTTCATTTTTCTTCATGTTCGCGTCTTCGCTGCGACTTGTCTTATGTAAAAAATGTCCAATTTATAATAATTAATAAAAAACGCGCTATTTATAATAATTTTTTAAAAATTATTGATAGTCAAGCCAATCGATTATTTTTTCTACTTTTTTTTTATTACTTTTCATGTATAAATGTAATTTCGACTTGGTAATCAACTAAAAGTATCTGCTTGTTGAAGAAAAAAATATAAACCGTCCTCAAAACAGGCAGGTGTCCCGAAAGTCAATATAACGTAGATATGAAACCACAAATATCTGTAGACCAAGTGACAGCGGTTATTCGAGCCATGGGCAGGCCATACTCGGTTGTCAGTATACACTCATTTCGACTCGTCCTTGTAAATCAGCTCGAATGAACATCCCCGAATAATCCTCGAATAATCCCGGGCTCAGAACGTTGAGCTCCGTCAGCCGGCAAAAATGGGGATCTCGAGTTTTGAGAGCGTGCAGGCTCTCTCTCTCTCTCTCTCTTCCTCGACGCGAATTGTCGCGCTTGAGATGTTTCCTGATGGGACTCATTGCTTCGAATCTTTACGAGCTCGGAAGAGTATCGATGCGCCGAATTGGACAAGTTTTGCCAACGGTTTACGAGGTTGGATTTCCGCCGTTGTGGCAGTCAGTGAGAGACTCTCAAGAAGTTGGATGGAAGGTCGATTAGAAAAAAAAACGTTCTCCCGGTTTCTTCTATTTCGACCGAATCTACATTGTCAAGAAGAATACGAATGAGAAGACCGTAACATCTGCTTCCGGAAAAAAAAAGCGGCAATAACTTAAAGTTCTTGTAACGAGGCTCGAAGTTGAAGAGAAAAATTTTAGATAGTAGGCTACTAATTGGGAGGAAATACGTCCGGGTTTACGAGACCCATCGTGTCGTTGACTTGCGTCAGGCTCGTTACGGAGTGGTGAACATCCGTAGATTCAACCTGTCACCTTTGCCCCGAAGAAGCCAGACTGACGACAGTCCGAAGATCGAACGGCCATCAACGTGATCCTTCCAAACGCTATTTGGGATTCAAACGCTCGCAATGTCACGCAAGCTGGTGAAGACATTTTTTTTATGAGGATTATCCCAAGTCTTTAGGAAGTCTGGTTTATGATAGCGTTGAAGTTTCCATTGCTGGAACCCAAAGAAAATTATAATTTTTTTCATTTGCCAAAGTTCTTCCGCCAGATTGCAGCAATGCTAATAGAGGACACGTCCGGTAGGATTCACAATTATCGGTGACGTTAAACTACAAGATATAATTTTTGATAATAATGAAAATAAAGAATTGGAACTATCAGCTCATTATTTTCCAACATTCCACTTTTTATTTCTTGAAGACAGCAGACGGAAAATAGAAAGAAGCAGAAGATTGGAATATCGAAAAGATTAATAGCACAGTTGTGTATTAATCGACCACGAAATGAAGATTTGGTAGTGTCCACTTTGGGTGATGGTTGTTTTCTGTAATGCTCTTCTACTTTCGAATGATAATTTCAGCCTCCGTATCTTCGGGATCCTCCAGCTCGATTCTCGGCGTCCGACTGTCTAGTGTCTCGAGCCATTCACGCGTGTTATCGCTTCGCTTGTGAGATCCAGCAGAGGTTAACGAAACCCTAGGATCCTATGAGAACCCGCATGTGGCTCCCATATTTCACGACGAGGCCACGAAAAGAGTGCCAGAACGCTGCTAACATTAAGTATCCAAGGTGGAGAACGATGTAGTCATTCCCCGGGTGTTATACGTCCTCTCATCACGAAGTGCTTTATTCGATCATCGATAATGGCCATACACGGACGTTTGAATGCATCAAACCGCTACTCCGCGCAGCTCCCGGAAAAGCGAAGTGCTTTTACGTTTTGTTTCGAGATGAGCAATGGATCTCCGAGGATAAAAGACCAGTCATTCGTTATCCAACGATTCGTTCCACTTTGGTCTCCGTACCTGTGCGTCCGGTTCATTCCCACAAGAGCAAACTTCCAATTTGATTAATCGACGGAGACACGAAGGTTTCTCCGATGTCCAAGTTGGGTCAAGCAGTTTCGAAAGAAATCCACGGTTATCGGAATAAAGAAGTGACTGGTTTCTGCCAACTGATGATCCACGCTTTCTCCTTTCGTAGACGTTCCTCTGTCTTCAAAACTGTTCTTTAGCAGTTTTTTTTTTTTTCAGTTTCCAATGTCGATAAGACAGCTCATATAATTTCTCGTGGATTGATGTAAAACGGTCCGGTGGAATTCGCGGAAAGCCTGGTATAATTCGCACCCCCAAGCACGATTCTTCACGAGTGGATTTCCATTTGAAGAAAAGGTCATAGACGCGAGTAGTTGCACTCGTGTAGCTGTGCACGATGGGGAGGGTCTATTGTTCGGTTGCTTAATCTGTTTGTTGTATACTGATGGTGGGCTGCTAAACGGTGTACCATTCTGTAGCTCTCCGGGTGGCTCTTCGTCGGTCCCCGGTCACACAAGCAAACATCCCTGTACTCAACGAAGCTGCACGTTGAACGTGTGGTAACGTGTGTGTTGTTACTGCGTTGGGAGGCACTGGGATAAGGAATAAAAGGGGCCCATGCGAACCAGACACATGTTACGACGTGTCTCTCTCTTCCATTGTTGCGCACCCCTCTTACTGACCACGAGGGTTGCTCCAACGGTAGTTCAAGCTCTCCAACAGCTCTTTCTCTCTTTCCCTAACCTAAAATATCCGAGTGTATGTACGTATATATATTTTTCTTATTGAACGACAACCACGGGGTGGCGTACTAATCGCCTACCACTTGACACTCGATGACGTGAATCAGCTCGAGATCTTGACTCCGCGTGTGGTCCGGGTTGTTGCTCATTTTGCCAGACGAGCCAGACATGACGAACCTAAGAGAATGATGGATGCGTGCGAAAGTGCCGAAGAATCGCTAACACTCGACCAAAAGTACCCAAACTGAAGATTCTTACGCGCTATGATACGGCAAACTACTTGACTCGACTGATGACGGATTTCACATCTCGAACGTCGTCTCGGTAGCTCAATCCACTTGGCTCTCGACTCAAGGTGGAGAAAAGCCAAGATTTTTCTTTTGTTTGTCGAGATTGATCTGGTTCATTGTTTATCAACGAGTGAGACCCGGAAATGACGAATGACGACCGAGAGAATTATTAGAGATGCTGATGAAACGTAATCCAAAGCTGCTATCGGCAATTCCAAGCAACCTGCCAATGGATTCGAGTGAATCTGTATATATAAAATATTTACTGACTTACTGACTGGTGAACATCAACACTAAACGCCTCAAGACATAAATGTGAAGTTTGAAGGTCACTCTGATATTGTAAAAGGGTTTTCCGAAATTCCCTTTTCAAGGGGTCAAAATAGACGCTGTCTTAAAGACTATCATTTGTTTAAGTCAAACTCATGAAAATTCGTATTGAAAATTTTGACAGTAAATTAAAAGTGTAACGTTGTCAGTATTTTCGTAAAAATTAATTCTTAAGGGGTTGACATTTGGAACGTCGTTTGCTACAGGAGTGCCGTTGATTCTTGTAAGTGTAAAAAGATTGAAATTGTTGTTCAGCTTATCTGCCACAAATTCAAAATGTCGTATTTCAGGCTTTTCAAAAAATTATCCCTTAAGGATTTGAAAAGTATTTGTCCGATAAGTGTAAAATTTACGCGGCCGTAGGGCAATCGACAATTTCGGATAATTATCAATTCTCGAACGTTTATGTCACTTTTCGAAAATACTAGGCAGTTTAAAAACACGCTGATGACCATTTTCGGTCCATGAACGGTCTTGACAGGGAGAAAGATAAAATTACACTTGTTTGTCAAAGGATCGAGCAAACTTCGAACTCGATAATCCATAAAATCGAAGGATCCTCATTCCTCTGATTTGCGATACACTATCGCGACGTAACATGTGTTTTCATCGCCGAACAACGTGCCGAATTCTTTGGGCTATATCGTTGGTCGGCAGTCGAGTAATGAATTCTACAGCACGAACCACCCCCTTATCGGACAAGCGCAGTATTTGCCTCTATTCGGGGGTGGTACAGACTCGACCTGCGCGCGAATACTACGGGGGTTGGATCATCTCAACCCCTCTGAAACGATCGCGGGGGTGGCGGACGGGTCATCGAGCTTCATTAATCCAGCGTCCCTGAATAATCCCCAGATTATTATCGAGATCAGCTAACCAATTAACAAAAAAAGCAAGCTAAAATATTCAGTTGTTTCTCGTTATTATTTATCTAAGTAACATCGATGTCTTTGAATCGTCATTAAACAGTTTTTTATTTGATATCCGTATTGCAATCATTCGTAATATTATGTGTCAATAAAATAAGAAGTTTGACAATAGGTTAAAAAATAATTGAATTCCTATTTTCTAGTCATATTGTGATTGCAATTATGATATTATTAATATTATTATTTTTTATATTATTTTGATATATTGATATTATTCTTATACATATGCTATTTGTTATCAAATTAATTAATTAATTCACAATAAACTGTTATCTATTATTATAATTATACAAAATATAAATAATACCAATACAAATTGTTCATAAATTATATGAATAATAGTAATAATAATAATAATAACATAGTATTTTTATTATGGAATTATTTATATTCCATATTATATTGTTATTATTATTACTATTATTGTTGTTGTTATTCTAATGAAAAGATTTTTCTTTTTAATTTTTTAATTTATCGTACATGTCGCAAATCTCGCGACGCGGAGCAACAATGGGACGTTTGATTAAAAATAATTGAACGTAAAACTTGGAGCTCCCGTGCGTTTTTCAATGATTGTTTTGTTCGAGGGGTCTTTTACGAATCGCCGCGAGCTTACGCCAGGCTGAGGTACTAAATTTTGAGGGAACTTTGTAAATACGAAACAAAAGCGGATGTTTCGACACTTTTAACCGAGGCACTTCCTTATTTACCGTGATCGAGTCGACGGGAAAGTTACTCTCGGAACGTCAGACGAGAGCCTAAAAGTTTGCTCTCCCTGGGGACTCGAAACGACTATAACGTCCGCCGGATAATTGGGTTTTGACGGTCGGCGGTGTAAGCAGAGACTACGCAACGCAGACTCACATAGCACACACGACACGTGTCCATTTGCTTCTGTTTTTGTGTGTCCGTTTGAGTACGTTTGTGGGGATTCCACGCACCCCAATTTTGTCACGTCGTCACTCGTGTTTAGCTTCTTCTCATATGACGAGCCTCATCTCCTCACTCGCACGTTCGTCCGATTATTCATCAGTGAATGCTCCTAGTTTTTTTTTTTTTTCAAATTTACTATACTCGTTTGGTAAACTTGAAAGAAATTTTAAAACGGATTTATCTTTCCTCGACAATAATCACAGTTTCGTGCGCTAACTAAAATCGAAGTTGAAGGAAATTGTGTAACGATAAAGATATTCGTTATTTGAATTTTAGTATTGGATGAAAATTGAAGAATCGACCAAATTATTGAAAATTTTAATTGCGATTTCATACAAAAATAAAAATAGTTAAAGCAGTGATTAAAAATCTTTCTAAATATAGCGAAGCATTTTGGTCACCAGTTCGATCAGAAACAAAAAAAGACATTTTTTCTCAACATTCGAAAGAAAACGTTCGGAGACTCGATTTAGCTACTTTTGGTATCGTGTTTCAACAATTAAAGAAATGATACCTTCTTTCGATTTGTCGAGGAAAAACGATATCATCATTGTTAATAACTGTGGACAAAAATGTCGAGAATAGTCGGTCACGAGTCATCTGCGATAACCCAGAATAAATATACTAAATTTCCAATCAAATCGTTCATTGGATCTCTGAGAGTTGTCCATACCATTTTGAGAAAACGTAGTTTTTAAAACAAAAACAGGTTAAACATTAACTAGCAGTTCTATCGTTGCAATAATTCTCCGATTCGAGATTTTTTCGACTTCGTTGGACTTTCCAATTCAGTTCGAGTTGCCCCAAGCAACGAATGATTTTTTTGCAATTATCGCAGTCGTCTACCACCTTAAAAAGACAGGTTATGGTTTTATATTAGCAAGAGAAAGATGGCGGCTTCGGAGGAACGATTAATACGAGTATAATTGCTTTGGCGAGACTTTAACGGGATTAAGGGGTGCTCGATGTATCATCATTAAAAGGGAAAAATTGAGAGGCTTTCGATGAGACAGGGCGGTAAATAAGGACTCTCTCCCTTTTTCGGTTCGTCTTGTTCAAGTCTCGCTTCTCTTTTTTCTCTTCTATTTTTTCGTCTTTTTCTTTGGTCGGAGGGGTGGCGTACAGAGATAGAGCCAAGAATCCGCGTCCCTTTTGTCAAAGAGCGCAAGTCCGCGGACCAAATCCTGGGATCGATTCGGGACCAGCGGCACAAGGCTCCTCCCATCAGGACGGCCATCTTGCAACCTGCAAACCTTACAGTGTATATGTATATTTTTTTTTTTATTACACTCTGATTCATTCAAGTTTTAGGCGGCAGGCATTCCATAACCAAAGATTTTTCTTTAACCCACAAAGCTCGAAAACCCGTCAACTGGAATTGCAAAAATGTTTGTAATCGGTAGTGTATTTTCGTTCCTGTTTAATAGATTTTAAGGTGAAAATAGCCGTCTACTTGGAACGTGGAATCATTCCCATTCAGGATCTCGAAAATCCTGGTCTTCAAAAAATCGAAACAAACGAATTTTTTTGTTTTTCATTTGAATTTTATCAAATTTTCAGGTTTTTTTTGAATTTATATTGATTTGTTGGAAATTGTGAATTCACCAGCGCAAATATTATACATTTTTTATTTCACAAAAATTATTGAGATTTGATCCGAAAAAGACATGGAAATTGAATAAAATTGCTGTGATAGATCTTTACTTGAGAATTTCGTTTTTACATACATATTTTTATCATAAATGTGTTGGAATTGAATTATAATTGGATTGAATTGTTGATTGAATTCAATTTGAATGGATTTGAATTTGAATCGAATGGGTCATTGAATTCGAATGGGACATTGTATTCTAATTTGATACGAAGGTGAATTCATGGTGTAATTATTTCAATTTTAATAAAAATTGTTATGGCAGTTCCATTCCAATTGTTAGGAAATTAGAAATTGATGTTGAAGCTCCAAAAAATTACGTGGATTTTAAGAAAACCTTCAACATTCGACCTTGTTGTATCAAGTTACGCGGCATTCGATTAAAAAGATTTGTGTAATTAATGAAAACTCAGACGAGTAAAATGTAGACTTAATGATAGAATAAAAGTCTCGATGATAATAACTTAAATGATGTACTGCGGAGAGAGCGTAAAACGAATGATAAGGTACGACCAGCCATTTTCATTTTATGCTTCAGGTGCTCAAGTACTGCGATCACTTGCACGGAAAATGGTACTTCTCGGAAGTTCGTGCGATTTTCTCTCGTCGGTACTTGCTCCAAAATGTGGCGATCGAGATTTTCCTCGCGAGCAGAAGTGAGTATATCTGGCATATTTTCAAAATTTATTTTACTGGAAATGTAAAGATTGATTAGGTTATAATTATCGTAATGCACTATTCTTTATAATTTATTATCGTTATTCGATCTCTATTAAATTGGTCGTTAATTTTGAATTTCTGATTGATTCACAATTAATGAATGATAAATTAATTTGGAATTCAATAATTGATTCGTAATCGACGAACGATAAATAAATTTTTAATTAATATTGATTTTGAAGGGATAAGTAAGACGATCGCGAAATCTTTTTTTTTTTTATTTCGATGTTTGTTCTTAGGTACATTAAGCAAAATTGTATACCGAATTCCATAAGAAAAATGACATGCACAAGCCGATATCGTTGAATATCAGTTCAATTATTATTAAAAACGGAAAATTAACATTTCTAATTGGTTAATTTATTATTGAATTGGGCTATTTGTAAGTCAAAACTCGTACGACACGATCTAGACTTGTAAATGGTCGATTCCCTTTCGAAGTGACTTTTTTCCCGACGGTCCATCCAGTAATTCCTTAACTTGAATCGCCTCGAGCGACGAACGATTTTTTGAAACTTTCAGGGGAAGCTAACCTCTTAAACCCCGTGTACACGCTCTTGCATCGAGCGCGTTGACATTCCATTTTTTGTCGCGATACGAATCCCCTGAATGATTTCACACGACGGAGCCCAATCGGTCTAATCTCGCGGAGTACAAAAATGAAGCGTTCGTCAGAAGGAGAATTTCGCAAGGCGGAATCTCGAGCGCGTCTCGAGGTGTGCAACCGGGCACACTTTTTACACGATAAATATCTGCTCCGCATTACGGTATGCGTTTTTGCGGCTACCGGATTTATTATTCGAAACGTGTGCATGGAGGACCGCCTCTTTGTCCCGTCACTTCTCGATTTTCAATCCTCCCAGCATGGCGACCAACTCGAATACCTACGTGCATTTAAAACCGCGCGAATCCCTCTTTTTTCCTAAACTCCTTCCATATTTGTCTCTTTGACGATCCTTTTTTTCGACTACCTTAAAATATCACTTCATTTGATGCCCGAATTTAAAGCGGTGTTGAGAGGAAACTTATTTGCGAGATTATTTTACACTCCATTTGTTATTTTTTATTAATTAAGAGTTATTTTCTTCAACTAGGAGATATTGGATTAAATTATTTTATGGTGAATAATAATGTATTTTTATTGAATTAATTGAATATTTAATTAAGAGAACAATGTATCGATTTAATAATGAGGAATTGATTAATTACTTCGATTACATCTTGGTGCAATAAACAATGTTATGTGATTATATTCTTTACATTAAAATTTAATTGTGATCAAATTGACTCCACAGTCGCCAAAGACCTTTTACAAATTAACAATATTTCCATTCTTTATTTCAAAATCGATCGGAGTTCAATTTTAAATTCAAACCACGCCAATTTTCAAGAAAATTTAAAGCGGACGTGAAAACTCCTGTTGTTTTTATCGCTCGATCGTACGCAGAAAAACCGATGCTCATGCGCAAATTACTCCGATAACCGATTGAGCTAATCGATTTTCATCATTACCAGCTCATTGCCATTTTTGTCCCTCGATTTTTATTCTTCTTTCGAAAATGTTTGGGTTATCTCATCTTTAATCGATGTTGGAAACAATTTCGTGGGGCTTTTCGCTGTCAGTACAGTTAATTATGTTCGTACCTGTCCACGAAGGCCGCAAGTCCTCGAAAGTTAAGGTCCGAGGAAGTTGCTCCTCGGATGGAGGGAGATGAGTAGATAGAGAAAGTGAGGTAGGATTTAAAAGAGAAAGAGAGAGAGAGAAACGAAAAGAGAGAGACGTACAAAGACGAGGTAGAACTCGCGGTGCCATCCTCAATGATTATTTCACCAGGCGACCGATAAATTCTCCCGACGTCCTCAGAGATTCTAATCTGATCCCCAAGTTTCGATGCGTCCTCGGACGCTCACTTCTCCTGGAATGCAACCCCGAACGTGCCGTCGCCGTATATATCCCCATAGTTGCTCAGAAATAAAAAAAAAGACATGAAAAACGACAGAAACAAAAACGAAACAAAAATACGGGAGGGTCGAAAAAAATGGAAAGTTTCAAAATTACCGCAATGGTCCCGCGGTAGTCAGCAGGCATCCGAAGAGTTCGTTAAAAATGGCCGCCAGACCTTGTATCTTCGCGAGCGATAAATCGATACCCAGAATAAACAAAGGACGAAACAAAACGAGAACGACCTTGATTTGGCGAATGAGAAGAAAAAAAAAACATTCTATACGTTGCCCGGCAGAGTCACATCAACGGGAAATTTTTCCATAGAAATATAATCTCTTTGAAATGACCTCCGAAAAACGAGGGGTCGAAACGTCAATGCGAGAGAGCGCAGGGGGTTGGAGAAATAAAAGCGCGATAACGATAAATTCGAATGCACAAAAAACTTTTCGCTTTTACCTCGTATTTATTTAACGATTCGCAAGGTTCATACTCGCCCGGCTAATTATGGTTACGGTCTCGTTGCACGCTATCGGCAAACCTGAGATGGGCAACATTATTCATTCGTCAAAGTCCACGGGGACTTTCAGCCTCGGTTCCTCTCGTATTTGCGATACTCCGGTGAGCTCGCCCGGAGAGGGCAATGGAAACGGTACAAGGGGAATTTATTTCCATGCGTCACGAATCCTTCGACCACCGAGATGTAAAATTTTTGGGACACACGAGAGATTCTACGTTTGTGATAACGATCCCATCCCCCGTATGCCTGACACGAAAAGCCCTTTAATATACGAATTTTAGTTTAAGTTCTTTTATTTTCAATTTTTTTCGTGATACCAATTTGATCAAGATGGAAAAGAGTTTCTAATTATTATTATCACGATCAAAAGTGCACTGTCATATGGGACAATTTTGTAATCTGTCGAATTAGTACTTGATTTCTTTTTAAATATAATACTACAGCTTGATCAATTGGATTCATTGGATGGATTGAAATTATTTGACTGAATAAAGGTGAATGAAGGAACCGTTGTGATTTTAATTTTCAACTGATTTCATGCTTCGTTGGAGTATCAGTAATCGATAAATCATTGGAAACGCAATTTTTAATATTTTAGAATAATTCGAAAACCTTTTTGAAAAGTCGTTTCCTATTTTGGAAAAATCGTTTACAACAATAAAGGGTCTTTCAAGCCTAAATATATATTCCAATAACAGAAATATTTTCTATTCTGAGATAAAAACAAGTTTTTCATTTAATACTTCATTGATACCGTTTGAGAAGCAAACGACCACATTCGAAAATTGAGTGCAATCTTGATCGATCGTACGTGGCAATTTTGCAACCTCCTAATGTATTCATCAAATTGTTGTAATCGGCACTTGGTCGAAACAACTTATTCATTTAAAAAATAACGTCAAGTATTTTAAGATAATACGAAAACACGTGATAAAAATATAAAAGAATATTGAGAAAGTTGCATTTTTCACCAAATGATTTATTTCAATGATGGAAACGTTTTTGGAATTACCATTACCTAAAGAAGAAAGTAATCATTTATAAAAGATGAAGAAAATATTGAAACCTTCGAAGTTTTTGCAACGTTGAGTTATAGGCCCACGTCTTCGAAATAACCCTTCCCTATATTCAGTCCTATCCCTTTTCAGTATACTCCTCCCGTATATATCGCCTGTCTGATCGGTAGGAACGAAAATTGGAGCCCCACTTATAATAACTATGCGCCTGTTTGACGCTTTTTTGTCAACAGCTTCGATCCTGTTCGCGTTCCCGGACCAGGCTACGGTGAAAAAGGTGATCAAGGCACTGCCGCGGGTCGGTGTTGGCATCAAATACGGAATACCTCAGACCAGGTAACGTTCTTCTCGATACACACATGTTCTCGTGTATATATATTCGCAATATGTTTGTATATTTATGAATATACAGGGTGGCTCAAAAATTAACTTCCCAAAAATTAACGCATTGATACCTATCGGAATCATCAATAATCGACGATCTCCTTCATTCTTCAAAAGTTTTTAATCACGGTTTTCTTCAGTTCAAATTTCATTGATTTTTTTACTTTTCGAGAAAAGAAAGAACATTTTTTTTTGGGAGTTTTCCCACAGCCCAGATGTTATTAATTTTCTTACTAAAAAATATAACTCTGTTCTCAATATTTTCTTTACAACTGATTTTGTTAGATTTTCCTTTCGTGTATATTTTACTGTACGAATTTTTTTTAAAGTAATTGAAGATTATTTTCACCGTTACATGTATTTTTCATGACGTTGAATTGATTAATTTCGTTCGCCAATTTGAGATGTGATAGTCATGATTGTTTTCTTTGCGTCTAAACGATGGAAGCTGCGAAGTTACGATTATTTTTATCCTGCTTTGGTAACTTTACTGACAATCTTCATTTTTGAAAGTGATCCTTAAAAGCCAAGGCTGTTAGGTTTTCATCCAATATATCATTCGTTTATTGCCTTCGAGATTAGGTTACTCCGGTGATTCGGAAATCATATCTGGTGAGCTGATTCACTTCTTCATCAACAAAATACATCCGGTCGTTTAGATTTCTTTTTCGATTCACCCTGTATATAATGTCTCCGCGTTTTTTGACGCGGCCAAGCGTTTCAGTCGAGGCACAACGACGACGACAGGCAAGATCTCTTGGCAACCCTTTTCTCGCGCCCTATCTGAGCCCGAGAGATCTGCAACGTGTATATTACGTTTGTGCCCTCCACGTGAGCGTGTCGGTGTTTTTTTTTCGCGTGTGTGTTTGGGTCCGTATAAAACGATCGCGATCGTAGCGCGATTCGTCGGGATCGGCAACGAGCGGATGACCATTTCTCTTTGGCTCGACGAATCTTGGCAATCCGAGAAGCCCCGTTCTTCCCTCGATCTCCACGCGAGTCCCCGTACCTACACCTCCTTGAAATAGTCTCGTCCTCGTTCTTGCTTCGCTCCTCTTTACCTGGGCGAATCTCCTCGTCCTCGTTTACGCGTGTGCGTGGACGCTCGCCCCGACGAACACGCTCGACGCATTCCACCATTTCTTTGTCCCTTTCCTCGTGGGCCCGAGCAGAGACCTGCTCCCTTCTCCGCCGATGCGCAATAATGGATATTTTTGCTTCGACCGGCTCGTTGCTTCGTCGTTTTTATGGCGAAAGAAAACGCCATGAAATCAGCCCTTCGATTTGACTCGGAGAATAATCAACGCACTCAGTGGGTTTCCAATTTTACTTCGAATCGTCACTTTGAATATTGCATCCTTCGGAGGCAATGGAAAATGATACGTTTTGTAGAAAGTGTACGGGACTTTATAAAAATGACGGCCTTTCAGGACTCATTTGAGGCTTTCCTTATTAGAGAAATCTGGTTGAGAAGGCAAATGTTTTTATTCGTCGTCTCACACATTGTTGAATTGATTTCTCGCACCGACAATTATAATATTTTAAATTCTAAACTCAATTCCACACTCTTTGTGAAGAAATTAAATACAGAACAGAATTGTTTTACAGAATTCGAAGAAAACCTTCGAAGCTCTTGAACTATGTATTAAAACTGCCCTAAAGGGTTAGCTTTTGCTATTTTCCGCGACATATTCTCATTTTCACTATGCTCATAGGAAAAACGATTCTTCGTATAGGTATAATTTTTTCACCGAATCGATTCTTTCGTTATAATGGGAACCCTTAAGCCAGGAGCCTTCCGCATTTCCGTTCGAATTTCACGTGCTATCATCGAATCCATCAAAGTCTTTAAAAATTTCTTGTAAATTTGCCCCGGGTCTTACAAGATGTCTGGCAATTTTATTTTACGAGCTGGAGCCCTTACAAGGGCGTATGCTTTTCTCTTACCCCCTCGCCCCGCGCATTCCGGGTCTGCCCAACTGACGCACACGAAGCTGGAGATCCCGGGGACACGAAAAGTGAGGTTAACTCTAATCGGAAAGGTCAGTTCGTGCGGATTTTTATTCTTGCAACGTTCGATGATGTATACGTAAAAATGGACGTATATGGGCCTTGCTTGGATACGTTTGCGTGCCTTTGTGTGTCTTTTAAAGCATACGTGTATGCGTGTGTATCAAAGGCGAAAATAGTATATGTATTTGTTGGGGGCCCGCGGATCGAGAACGCGAGCGGCGAGAACACAGGTTCGCATCCAAGCGGCTCTGGACCATCCATTAAACGTTCTCCAAGCTTGGAAACCTATATATGTATATAAGAAAACCGCGCACGGCGAGAGATACGACGGTCATAAATATACGCCGGTCGTGCGGCGAGTCCGACGTCTGATCCGAGAGAGATTCCTGAACAACAAAAATAATTCGAGTACATGGCTCTCCCCCCTCTTTCTCTCTCTCTCTCTGTCCTTCTTTCTCTCGGTTCTTGAGGCAAAAGCGATATCGCGAATTCTTGACGACCCTTCGAAAATGAGCTGAGTAATTCTTCAATACTTCTGCGGTCCATTGAATCGAGCAGGATCATTTTAAATCGATGGCCCTTTCTGTGAAAGTCGTTTCGTCGAGATATGGGAGAATCGAAACGAATACCTGTCATTCACTTATGGACCAAATTCGGATTCTTCCCGGCGATTGAATTGATACGGCAATGACGATTCCTCGAGAAATGTATTTTTTTTTTTCGGGCTGTGAAGATTGTTCTGTTGGAAAAATGTGGAATTTTTGTACTTTTATTTTTTTTTTCACGCTTCGTTCTCATGAGGAAATAGAAAAATCAAATTCGTTTCGCTTTGTTATTACGAATCTTTCCTTAAGGTCCCAAGGTAGAGGTTACGAAAAGTTCGTGGAAAATAAATTTACTGCTTTGGGACAACGATTATATTTTCGATAATACGATTCCCGGCTTCCAACAGTTTTATATCGTGTTATTGGTACTGCGTCGCGAGAAATATGCCGGTTCTCTTGTGTTTATGCGTCCGGTCGTCATCGCACGGGTCGCCGCCTGTTTACATGAGAGCGAGAGAAAAACAAAGAGAGAGAGAGAGAGAGAGCGATATTCGTGCGAAAGCGTACAGGGAAAGGCATCATCAAAAGCCCGTGTCTCCAAAGACTGCATATTCTCTCAACGCTCGAGACTCAATCCTAAATCTGAAAAATAATTTATTAGGGAAACACACGTCGCTTGCTCGAGTATAAAAGTCCCCCCTTCCCCTTCGTCTTGAAATTGCTCGTCTTCTTTGGGGCTATGACGTCGTCGTGCGGAACTTTGCACGAATATACATATTTTACAGAAATATCGCTTGTGTCTTAATTGCTCTTCAAAGCAATTGGTTTGTGACCTTCAAAGAAAGAATTATTACTGTACCTAAATCACCTCGGTGCAAAATTGAATATCGTGACACTGAAATTAGCTCATTGATAGTTCAATCAATTCATCGAAACTTTTTCAAAATTATTTTTATTACGAATTTTGTTGCTCTACATTCAAGGACTAAACAATATTTGTTGAGGAATAAGGATTGAAGGTTTGAAAATTTATATTTTTATTTCGAATTAATGAATCCTGGATTATGGATTGGTGAGCATCGATATCTTGAAACTTTCCCTTAGAGAAATTCACATCTATTTTAGTTTGTAAAATCGTACCAATGATTCATTTTGCAAAATCGTAATTCGATTTTACAAATTGCAAAATCGATTCATTTTGCATTTTGTAAAATCGTACCAATGATTCATTTTGCAAGGTCTAAAGCTTTCAGATTTGAGGTTACGGCGCCTGAAACAGTCCTTTGAACTGTTTTGAAATTTTAACCGATATATTTCACTTTTATATAAAACCATGCTACGTTTGAAGACCGTTTTGAAAATCCACCACATTTTCGCAAAAGTTGCGAATAAAAAATCCGTCTAAATGTGTTTAGAAAACGGGGCGACATTTTAATACGTAACAAAAACTGTGCATTGCAGGAGGGCCTCGATGATGTCGCCGCGTCAACTCATGAGAAACTCAAACATGACGCAAAAGTGGCAGCGTCGTGAGATATCAAACTTCGAGTATCTCATGTTCCTCAACACAATTGCCGGTAAGTTTCACCTTCGTAGACAAACGAAATCACTATTTCCAGCAGAAGTGAAAGAACTTAATTTGGATATTCTTTGGAATAAAATATTTTTAAAAAATCAAAATAAGGACTCTAAAAAAGTGCTCATACGACTTCCGAAACGTTCATCACTCGTACGACCGAAATCCTTAAAATTGTATCACCAAAAAAAAAGAGCATTAAAAAGATCCTTCTTCGATCCAGAGCCCAAAAAGTCTACGGAAGTTTCATCTACTCCGACAGCTGAAAATCACGCATCTCTTGCACCACAAATTTGAGGTTATGTTTGTAAACGTCTTCTTTGTCGAGGCGCGTGCAGCGAAGGAAACTGTAGCGATCTTTTTTCTTCCTCTTTTCCTTTTGAAATGAAATAAAAGGATCGAGATCACTACACTCCCCCTCCTCTTATTCCGCGTTTCTATCCGGACATTGGTTTCGAAAAGACATTACGCCCGAAGTGGAAGACCTCGGCCTTTTTATGGCTGCACACGGGCGGATGGATTCTGTCGTGGTGTATTAGGGATGTTCTCAATCAGACCGGCGCGTTTCGGGGTGTGCGTCCATCCCACCCGAACGGCGTAATCCTCTACCCCCGGTGGGTCTTCGGGATACCCCAGCTCGCTCCACTATAATCCTCCTCCATGTCGAGGGAGCCGCTCCCAATGAGGCGTGCGGGACACCAACGATCTCTCGATAGAACACAGTTCTTTGTTTTTTCTTCCCTCTGAATCAACCGCGCATGTACCCTCCCTATGGAATATTCCCCTTTTTTGCTTGCTCTTACACCGTTCGGTATCCGATCCACTCAGATGAGCACCGCGATAGTAACGGCTTCCATGAGGGGCGAGGAGTTGGAGTAAAACCGAAGTACGTGTTCGATTGCGCTTGATGTAAAATTTCATACTAAACGTCTACCTCCGGGGCGCGTGCTCGGTTGGTAAAAGCCGTTTCTACTTTGCCGGTAAGAATCGTACAATAAATTGCCGCTTGGGGCGCCGCGGTTCGCTTTTCTCTCGGAAGTTTCAAAATCCCTAAGAACTTCCTTATCCCTCTGGTTATCGGTTTTACATTTTTTCCCTAGACTCATTCAACTGACTAAAAAATTATAATGACAAATTCGCCGTTGCGTGGTAGAAAAATTCACTAAAACTGTTACTCGAAGGGTGGGCGCACCATCCATAAAAAAGAATTTCTATCTTATCGGTAAGAATCGTACAAATAGTTGCCGCTTGATGCGCTGCGCTCTATTTATCGGTCCTATACTTTTTTCTTGGACCTATACAGTTTACAGAGCTCACAGAATCCTCTCTATTATTCTCCTCGCAATGGGGTCCAGTTAAAAGCATTTCCATTCTCTTTACTGACAGTCGGTAATCCAGATCTCTACTCTGCCAGTAAAAATAGTACAATCGATCACCGTTTTTTTTTTTTCACTGAAGAGAAAAGAAGTATACAAGAGCTTTGTCTTTGTTCTTTCTTTCAATTCTTCTTTGAATGACGCCGACGAGCACGGGAGTGTAATTATTTAAAAATTCGCGACTGCTGGGGGAGCGGCCACCCGCCTCGGGCCGCGATGTATTTACGAGGATTATATATTAATTGCGCAAATAAATAGCCCCAGGCGTCGCTGTCTGCGGCGAGCTTGGGCTGAGAACAACCCCCAGCCACATATTCCGGTACGGGTCTCTTTGTATTCAACTTACGCCGGTACTGTACACACCCACAGTACTGGTATGCTTCATCTTCGAACCCGAACGTTTTCGATATAACATTTTCTCGCGTATGTATATATATTTTATATATAGATATATACATAAACATATATATATATTTATACGTATGTTCATCTAACCGGTTGAGCTCGATCGTTTCCGTGTGCACCGTGACCCGCTGCGAAAATTCTACGCTCCCGCATCAATGCAACCCACCGTGTTAACGCACCTTTCTCTTGCCTATGTCGATTTATTCGAGAAAAAAAACAAACAGTTTAAAAAATACAGCGACGCCAAGTGCAGCGCAAATAACGATAACCCGCATCTTGTTATTATCGCAATAATTGAAAGACGAAGAAACGAACAACCCTCTTGTTCTATATATATGAATATATACAGGGTGTCCTAAAAAACAATGATCAATTAATTGCTGGTGTTGAGAGACAAGCCCGATGACGATTCGATCTATGGTAATAACTCGGTCAAAGTATCAGTTTCTTCTATTACTAAAAGATCGTGCTATCACTAACAATCAACCAAGCGACTGAGAACTTAAAAATGTCCCTCGAACATTGCTAAATATTACCGTTGCTTGGAAAATGATCTTTTAACTTTTTCGAATCAACTTTTCGCGGTTCTCAGTTGCTCGGTTCATTTTTATTTATTTTCACGATCTTTTGGAAGTATTCGAATAAAAACCGGTGTGGATATTTCGAAAACTGGTAATTTTACTGATGCGGTTACACCGGATCATCATGACTCGGCTGTTGGAACTTACAATGATTATCGTTGATTTTTAGGACACCCTGTATGTATATATTTATGTATGTATATTCATTTGTGTGAATGTGTATATGGTGTAAAATATAGAAATGCAAGGAACGCTTCCAATAATTCCAAGGTACCAAGAGAGATAGGTACGATGGGCACGTTGTAACAGAACGAGGAGCTTGTTGCCACCTATTATTCATTAAGACAGATATGTAGTATTTTCCTGTATTCCGAGGTGTACCCTTGCAGTTTTTTACGTTCCACCCTCCGCAGTTGAACACTTTCCTATCACTCCCTACCTGCACTTCACTGAATTAACCTCACTTCCGTTGCGCAAACAGCCGTCTCACTGGATGGATACGTAAAAATCGCTAAAATTCTTGAAAATTCGAGGAATGATAGTTCTTGATGGAATAATAATAATAAATTAATTATTTTCAATTTTTTTCACGAAATAATTCACTACTTATAAATACATCGATTTAATGTGGTCGCTTATCCGAAAACTGTTTCCGGAGATGTCAAAAGTTGCAAAACGAATAGAATTGTATCGCTGCAAATTTTGAGAATATTGTATCATCAAAATTTAAGATCTTTTGATTTTTCGGTGTACAGATTATTTAATTAAAGTATTCAGACCAAAGTGCCAGAAATATCGGAGTTCTTGGTTGACGCGCGAGCCGATGCAAACCTGGGCGGTCACCGCTCCGAGTATCGGCAATGCGCAACGTTGCTCGACTCGAAGTATGGTTATTATCATTTAAATATTCATATGAATATTTACTCTCGAAGCCTAGGTTATTTATTGTTATCCACTATCGTAAATACGTATTTTTATAGTGTACGGTATCTATTAATTCTACGCGCTAAAGACTTTGGTAGCCGGGAAACGGTGAAAGCCAACAAACCAATGGCAAGCAGTTTGCAACGGAGTCATGATTGAGATATTCTTCAGGAATTTTTTTCTACCGTTCATTAGGCTTCGACTAATAATCATCGTATTATTCCGTTTTAATCGAAATTTTTAAATCAACTATATGATTACCAAGTTCCGCAATCGTGTAATGATGAAATGATAATTGATATTCCGATCTTCAAATAAATACAATGAAGCAACTCGTGCATTTTATTGAACAAACTGTTTTTATTTTATTCAAACTGAGATGGCAAGATTCGAGAAATTCTCAAAGAAATGTTTAAACCCATGAAATCAATCCTTAGTCAAGCGAACCGTGTCGCGCGATATAAATTAGCGCGGGTAAAAGGGCGAAAATATTCGTCGGAATAATAAATGCGTACGAGGCGAGTGAGCGATGACTCGTCGACACGTATCTTATACAAGGGCTGAGAAAATAATGATAACAACTTCAACGAACAAAAAAAACCTCTTCGCTTCACACGATATACGTAATGATAAAAGACTCTCCTGTTTTGAATCTTATTTGGGGATTTGAAAAAACGAAACCGACCCCTCGCGCACCCTCGCTCAAAATACTCGTCAAATGGTATCCGGTACTCACCAAAATCGGAATTAACGAGGGCTGAGAACCGAGGAATGTTCGCTCTTCGGATTGTAACTTATACAGGGTTGATCGATATTTTTCAATCTGAGTACGAGAACAAAAAAAAACGAAAAATTGTACATTTAAAAAAAAACATGGATCTTCGGTGTACTATTTTTGATGCAATTATAAAATGGATATTTCTTCTCTTTATTGAGGTATTGTAAGATATTGGTAAAAGTACCATTATTTATATAAATTAACACGAAATTACGATATAGTATGACCAAACACGTGTGCGACTGATTGTACACATATAGAAAATTTCGTCTCGATCTTGGGCACTGGTTGGGCCGTTTCAAATGTGTCGCGGGCATATTTGCTGTCGTGGGTCGGTCCAAGAGCGCTCGCTCAACCCGGACGCCCCCATTAATAATCACTTTGATGCATAACGCCCGGCCCTACTATTATTCACGTCCACTCGCGATACCCGCGTGTATATATTTATACTGGAAGTGTGGGGTCGCTGGTACGTGGGCGCTCGTATCCGTTGAATGTGGTAAGCTCGCGAGCGAGCCTCGCGCGGAGTGTGTGCATCATTGCTGTGATTTACGATGCATTGTATATACCCCGGGCGGCGGCTGCACCCCGATATCCCCCTTGATCCGAGCTTTCGGTTTCAAGCTCGCTTTCCGACTTAATATTTTCGGATTTTAATGAACTTCTCGTATTCGCGTTCCTTTCGAATCTGAAATTTTTCAAAAATAGAACTTTCATCGGAGCTCTCGTGAGATTCGTGGTATAACCTTGAAGACCTTGATCTTTTTTACGTGCCTCGAATGTTTTCGAATTTTGGAAAATAAAGGAACCAAAAGTGAACCCAATCGTGTGTTACGATGAACTCGCGTAACAAGAAAATACGGGTCTGGTCTTGAAAACTGTACAAAAAAAAAACAATTATATATAATTGCAATCAATTTGACAACAAATCGAAAGTAAACGAATATCATGTACAAACGGTATGAACATTCAATTAAAATTAAACTCAAAGTCTATTAAGATCTTATTTCAAAGTGAATTAAGAACAAATTCACCATAAATTCGAAAAGAATTCAACATAAATAGAAAACAACTTGATTCGTTCAGTCCAAATCGAAAATTAACTCATCCATCGAAATAGCTTTGCCTACTGTTTCAAATATTGTTTTGTGGACAAAAAATAACAATGCCAATAAAATAGCTTGCTGAGATATGTATTTAAAAGTCGTACTTTTTCCATGGTCCTGCGGATTCTTTTTTTCAGTTCCCTCAATTCAAATGAATTTTTTGTTAAATTTGTCACAATAGTCGCACCGTTTATTCATTCCACATCTATTTGCTTTTCTTTCCTCGCGTTACCTCAGTTCTCGTTGACTTTTGGCTGAAAGAAAAAGAAAATTTTCGTTTCGTAGGTATATATTTATATATACACATATCAATAGAAAAAAAAGAGGAAACGAGTGCAAGCTAGCCGCCCTCGTGGCTAATGTATCTCGGATGGGATCCGGTCTCTCTACAGATCTCCGGAGTGTACGTAAACGCTGCAAAAGCAGCGAGACCGCCGTATAGTGAAAGTGAGACCTCGGAGTGACAATTTCAGGAGCGATTAGCCGTCACGGTTTGAGTTATGCTCGTACTAAACGGAGCACCGCGCCCCATTGAGACTCGACGAGTTTTTCGTAAAAATAGACACGAGCCGCCATAGAGAGAACTGCGAGCGAGCAGCCCAAGAACGAACACTTCACCTTTTATCGTGGGGTTGCCGACTCGGCGGGACCACCGCGCCCCTTACTCTCGAGGGAGGCTACATGCTCTCCTTTGCGCTCTCACATTCTTCCCTTTTGCCTTTTCTTTTGGTGATATTCTTTGGTTTTTTAGGAGGTTGGGGGGACTGAGGATTTGGCAACTTTTATTACGTACGCATGTACATTTCAGCCTCTTGGTGCGTGTAATTGGTCGCCCGAGGACATGCTTTTCATATCCTGAGGCTTCGGACCAAGTCTAGGAAAAACGATGCTTGTTTTGGCTTGCTAAATTGAAATTTTAATGAAACTGCATTGAAAAAAAGACCTGGTATATTTGAAAATTCGGTCGTTCAATTTTTGTTATTCTTTTTTTTTAATTGTTTTTTGCGACTGTCAAATATGTCCGTGTGGCGATATTTTTATTTCATTTTTATACTTCAGATTTTGTGTTTTTTTTTAAAACTGAATTTATTGGCTTGTGACGATCCAATTAAAAAAATCTCTGGAATTAAATAAGTGTGCAATAGAGAAAAAATATTTATCAAAATAATTCATATGGTAAATATTTATAATAAATATTTATATATCTTACTCATTTGATTGACTCTTCATAATTAAATATGGAAAATCATGTAAATGAAATGCAGAGAAAAAATATTGAAAAAGATTGTCTACTGGAGAATTTGTATTTATTTATTTTAATACAGAGAAGAAAATATTTTGGAAAAAACGTATTACAAAGGAGGATGTTATTCAAAATAATATATTTCAGAAAATAAAATATCTTTAAAAATGTTGGTGTCGATGAAAACAACATATGAAAATATCGACATTTTTTACGTCTCCGTTTTCGAAAAATACAAGGGCATTGTAAAAACAAAATGCACACGGAAATAGTAACTACAAGAAAATCTTAGACAAGAAAACAAAACCAAATACAAAAAATAAATATTAAAATTGTACCTAACAAAATTTAATTTTAAAGATACCTTCGTCGGGCTTGCGATCTCAGTAGACCTGAGAAAAAATTATTCTTTCTTGCCAGCCGGTTACCGAAATGGTCCGGCAAACTTTTTTTCCAAATTGATGAAAAGTCACTTTTACACTCTTTATTTTTTTACGTATGATAAAAATAATGTAAAAAGTTGAAGACGACGCGTCGATTCTTATCTGTTTTAGGCCGTACGTACAACGACTTGAACCAATATCCGGTTTTTCCCTGGGTATTAACGAACTACGAGACCAAGGAACTCGATCTCAGTTTACCCAGCAATTACCGAGATTTATCCAAGGTGAGGCGTCACTGTATAATATCGGCCGGCGCGAAATGCATCAACTTTTCGTATTCCTTTTGATTTTATTCGGTAAACACGATTAAACGAAACGAGACTGCTCTTGAGGCTGAATTAGCAGATCCTACGACTTATCTATGCAGGAATCTCGAATGGACAATTAAATTGATAAAAATGATCGCCGTTATACGCGTGAATAATCGATCCGGTTTTAATTCGTTTCATAATTTTATTCAGTCGCGTTTCCTCCTTTTTTTGCGAATACTTTTGGGGCGATGATTTTTTTTCACGTTTTAAATACGCTTGCAGCCCATCGGTGCCCTTAACCCAAGCAGAAGGGCCTACTTCGAAGAACGCTTCCAAAGTTGGGAACACGACAGCATTCCACCCTTTCATTATGGCACTCATTATTCAACAGCGGCGTTCGTTCTTAATTGGCTCATACGAGTGGTAAGTAACGATTTCTGATACCAGTTTGTCAACTATTTTTTTCCTTTCCTTACAGGCCGTCTGGAAAGTTTCTTCAATTTGTGGTCATATACGATTTTTCTAAAATCTCTTCTTTACAATGTCTAAAGCTTTTTTTTCCAAATAAATATTTAAAAAATACAAAGTAAGAATTGCAAATCGATCTATGCAATACAAATGAAATGAATGTAAAAAAAAGAATACGAATGAATCAATCAATACAAGAGAAACGGGAGTCCTAGTTATTGCTCATTTTGTCGGAGCTTACATTTTTTTTCGTGAAAATCGAAAATTAATTTATTCGTCAAATGTTTCACAGCGAAGGAATGAACAATCGTCGCTCGTTCAACCGGTAGTCCTAATCCTTTGTTAAGCTACCCGTTCTCCATTAACAGATCGTAAATTTCGTCGACACATTTAGGCAGTGAGTTAACACTAATTCGGGGGCGTTGAAACGC
Organism: Ophioninae sp. A BG-2022a; assembly: GCA_030523105.1. NCBI lineage: Eukaryota > Metazoa > Arthropoda > Insecta > Hymenoptera > Ichneumonidae > Ophioninae sp. A BG-2022a. The sequence continues at coordinate 36,284 of JAPYZI010000668.1, forward strand.
CCTCGTCGTCTCGCGTAGAGACGGAAGGCGCAAACGGAGAAAAGAATTAAGAAAAAAAAAAAAAAAATAAGAAAAAATCCAAAAGGAAAAAGAAATCGAAAAAAAAAAACGGAGAGTTACTCTCGACGCTCCGTTAAATATACATCTGTTTTGTGCCACACATTTTCTCGAGTATCCTGTCAAGTTTCTTGCCTCCCCACCCCCCAACCTTATTTTCCTCCTTTTTCTCATTTTCTCGTTTTATTCCCTGTGATCCGCAGACTCTGACGATTTGTTATCCGTTGTTTCTCTCTTTTATTTTTTTCGTCGCTCCGTTTGAACGTTTATTTTTGCTTCCCTCTCCATGAACAACTTTGTTGATGCTCGAGTAAACAAAAACCTCGAAAATTTCTATTCCTAAGCGAACGACGATGCAATTTAAAGTACAATTGATGGTTGGGGACCTGAACAACGTTTATGAAATGTTCTCGTCCCAGTACGTATATTCCTCGATATATTGGCCTCCTTTCGAAATATACAAATTGCCGCTCGTAAGAGTAACTCAAAGTTGCGAAAGGAAAGACAAAAAAGATTGCCATCCCTAAGGTTTTCGACTTTTGGCAAATTGAATTAAAAAAAAAAAAAGAAAGGTATTCAAAATAGAGGCGACGAAGGCGTCGACATTTTCGTTCGAGACGTTTTGTGAACTTCTTTTTATTTAGAATAAAGATCAGATGTGAACATTTTTATTCGATACCGAAAAACGACAAATAGTACGCGAATGGTAATTTTTTAAATTGAATTTAAATATTCTGAAATGTTTTTCAACGTGAAGAATTTTTCTTTCGGATATTCGGATTTTTAATACTTTTATTTTGTTCAAATAAGTATTTCGGTTGTCATTCAAGCGATTATAATCGAAATATTGGTATTCGATAATTTACGGAAACCACTTGAGATTGGGCTTATAAATATTTCTCCTTGATCAAAAAAACTGATTGTAATCGATTTCCGTGGTAAAAAAAATGAGTATTCGAGAAAATCTGGAACCACCGAGCTTGTATTTTACGCTAGAATTTATGACACCTACGATTCTTACCTGATTCTGATGGGCACACTTTTCTATAGGAACCCATGACGACTATGTTCCTCGCCCTCCAGGGTGGGAAGTTCGATCATCCCAATAGGCTCTTCTCGTCGGTAGCACTTTCGTGGAAAAATTGTCAGCGCGACACTTCCGACGTAAAGGTTCGTCAATTAATCCGCTTGACCTCATTCAACTTCGTTAATTTTATCATTTCAACAATGACAATAAAAAAAGATAATAGTAATATATAACTAAGATTGAAATATAATTATTATCGTAGATTATACATTTTTTAATTTTACGTCTATAATAATAATAATAATAATAATTTTTTTATACGAAAAAATATTGTATCAATAAAAATACATTTTTTTAATATTAATCCCTACCCATGGGAGTCTGACTCGTGACGAAGATTCTGGCCGAAACATGAATATGACGAGCCAGGCTCGTGAACAGATAATTGGATAAAATATAAACATTACGAGCCAGTCTCGTGATCGCCACGAGAGTCGGTCACGATTCTCATAGCTGCTGTTACAAAGCAGGTTTATTTATTACAATTCTTTGTTTACAATATGCAATATATTTTCAAGCGTGGTACTATTACATGCTTTGGGACAAAATCACATTTGACGATGATTTCCATCGAAGTGTTGTTTATTTATGAAATCGAATATTGAAATGGTTATTTCTTACAAGATATAAGATATTCATAATATATACAAAGGGAAAAAGGATTAGAGTTTACTTCCACAACAGTAGTATCGCGCAACACTGACTATACCGCATGTTTACGTTTCGGCACGTATTGTGACCGTTCTCGAGCATCAGTCTGGTTTGTTTACGACGCGTGGACGCTTAACACTTGCGCCCAAGTTTCGACGAGCTAAATCCCACGGAAAGGATTAAACATATTATATTCATTTCAAAAATGAATAATAATAATCGTTATTATTGTTACTATTATTATTATTGTATATGTTTTTATTTATTTCTATAACAATCATAATTTGTTATTATTTATTTCTATAACAATCATAATTTGTTTTTATTTATTTCTATAATAATCATAATTATTATTATTCGTTGACTATCATAATAGTCAATGCGAAACGCGAGTTCGAAGTTTTTAAGTGCATGATCGTTCCATTTTCGAACTCTCAGGATTTAGATGTTTTTAATCCGAATTTACTCTATGCAGGAACTTATACCGGAATTCTTCTTCCTACCGGAAATGCTAGTAAACAGCAATCGCTATCGTCTGGGCAGACAAGAAGATGGCAGTTCCGTCGGCGACGTCGAACTTCCACCTTGGGCGTCTTCGCCCGAAGAATTCATACGCATTAATCGAATGGTCAGTCGAGTACCAATATATTAGTTAATTTGTGTTTCGAAACAGTTTTGAACTCACGTAACAATTTTCATTCTCAAATGGAAAACTGTTCTTTCGAATGCGCATTTTCGGTTTAAATAACCACGAGGGCTTAACTTTTAGGACTGGAAACACGATCGGTGTTTCATGTTTTTCTTCAAGTTTCAGAAATCAATCAGCAAAAATGAGCTTTTTAATTCGGTTTTTTAATAAATCTGCAATAGCAATTCGTTGATTTTTTGTGATGTTGAAATCGCTCGCCGCGAAGTATTTGGTTACTCGTCACAATTAAGGGAAAAAAAATACGTTATTTCAGGCCCTCGAATCGGAGTTTGTTTCCTGCCAATTGCATCAGTGGATCGACCTGATATTCGGATACAAGCAAAGAGGTAATTAATCTTTTACCCATTCGAATTAAAAATCGTTTATTGGCGAAGTTAAGGTATTGCTTAACGATGCTATTTTTACGTTAAGATAAAAAAACTGACCTCTTCTTATCAACTTCCAATAATATCGCGGTTGCTTTAGTCGTCAACGAAAAATAAATTACAGATCGATTAAAATAGAATTTCGGTTTCTTCTGTTTCGAATTGTAAAAAATCGACAATCGACGAAAAAAATACGTATCTTACTTTATTGTTAGAAAATCCGGAAGATCGATAGAAATCGGTAACAAAATGATATTTTAATACCTTAAAAAACTTTTAAAAAGTATACATTCTTTACCGATATAAAAGGATTTTCGATTGTTTCTTATTCGCGACGATGTCAATCGCGAAGGGAATAATTTTTGAATTACCAAATAAATAATTTACATATTTAATCAGTAATAAATAGTCTACGAACTTAATTAGAAAATAAATTAGAAAATAAAAAATGAATCATTGAAACCCTATCCATGCATAACCTATTTCTTTGATTCTCCTAGTTCAAAAAAACGCTTTTTTGTTCGTTTCTTCAAAACGATTGGATAAACTAAAAAAACTTTTGTCATCGCCGAAGTATCGTGGTGAGAAAAAAAACGTGCCACGAAAAACCTGGTTTGGAATATCTCGTGAAACGGAAGAAAGTCGAGTCAAATTAAAGTCCCTTCGATGTTAATTGTCAGTGGCGCCTCTATATCCGGCGCTTCCCGGAACATTGTCACGGGATACGCTGGAGCCCGGAGGCTGACGGAGTAGCACGAGCGCTCTCGCGTATGGAAGAAATTAGTTTTTGGTCGCGCTTCCTTTTTCCATGCTTTCTTTCTCGCTCCCCCTTCGCTCTCTCCCTCTCTCTCCCTCCCACTCTCCTCGTTCCCGAGCAATTAGGCACGTGTGCCAAACGCGACAATGCGTCCCATCCCGTAATACGTAACACGTTTACGAGTGTCCGAAATGCGTTACCAGCTGGAAATAGACGGACGCGTTTCAACGTTACATTTTTTAACTTTATCCTCGTTAAAAAAAATGGAAAAAAAAACCGAACACGGTTTCTTGCTCTCATTTTCGTCGTATTCAAGTGTATTTATTTTCTGTTAATTTCTCAAATATTCAATATCGCGAATCATACGATTTTTAATTTTTAATTTAATTTTTAATTTAACAGGTTGTTTTAATGGATTTTATTACATCAGATAAATCTAATTGAACTTTTGAAATTCAGGACCCGAGGCCGTACGTGCGACGAACGTCTTTTACTATCTGACTTACGAGGGTAGCGTCGAATTGGATGCCCTATCGGATCCCGTTATGAAGGAAGCGATTGAGAATCAGATAAGAAATTTCGGCCAGACCCCGTCGCAGCTTCTGATGGAACCCCATCCTCCGAGGAGTTCAGCGATGCACTTGGTGATTATCGTAAATGCTTTGATGATTTTTGTTTTTTGTTTAAATGTTCAGATGCAGATTAAGTACGAATGTTCTCCTCCCCCCTTCTACAATTCTAGAATTTCACTATACCTGTGCCAATCTTTTTCAATTCCAACTCCCACTATTCTTCGACCGACCCTTTTTCACGAAACGTTTCGTTTTCACAGTCGCCGATGATGTTCTCCAGTATACCCGACGACGTTTGCATGACAATAAAATTCCCATCGAATTCGCCCATTTGTCACATCTCCGCCAACACGTATCCGCAATTGCCTCTGCCCTCGGTCGTCACCGTCACCACTGGCCAGCAGTTCGCCGTTAATCGCTGGAACACCAATTACGCCGGTGAGAATCCTCGAAAAGATCATGTCCATCCACCTATAAACGTAAATTCCATAAAACTACGTATATCAACACGAATTTCTCCTTTTTATGATGAATGTAGCCTCCGTGCAATCGCCCAGCTATGCGGATACTCCCCAAGCTCAAGCGATCAACCAACCCTTGTCTATGGATCCTGTTTTGTGTGAGTACCCGAAAGTCTCCATTAAAACCAAAAAGTATAAATGCACGATTATATTTAGCTTACGTAGGAGTCGTACATGGAGTCGTGCATATACTAATGGTTTTTTACATTTGAATCGTCAAATCACAATTTTCCTCTAGTAATTGTCATTATTATTTTATATTTTTCGTATTTTTTACGATTTTAACTCTAGTACTTCATATCGTTTTATTTTATTTCATATAATGATAATAATAATAGTAGTTGTAATAATAATAATAATAATAACTTGCATTATTATTGTTATTGTTATTATTACGCCTATAATTATTAATTGTATAATTAAAATGTTTATTATTCATAATAATTATTCATTGTAATACTATAATATTTATTATAATTATGATAATTATTTGTTATAAATTTTAGATGATAAATGTTTATAAGAAATATTGTTATTAATATTACTTATATTATTTTATTTCATTTATATTACATTTATAATTTCACGGAACAATGTTCCTGTCCAGCCCAAACAGCGAACAGCTCGAATCCTGCGCTCCGCCGACATTTGGGCGACAATTTCAGTCAAAAGCTGAAAATTCGCAGCAACTGCTTCGTCACGACGGTAGACAGCCGATTTTTAGTTGCTTGCGGATTCTGGGACAACAGTTTCCGAGTTTTCTCTACTGAGACCGGTAAGTTCCGATCGATCGATAAATTTGAGTTTTTACGGATTACGCTCTAATTGAAACGACTGAAAATATTTTTCAGCTGTTGGAAAACGTATAATACTGAAATAAAATTCTTGACTAACTTTCTTTTGTTGGTGCATTTATTCTTTATTTTTTAAATTCCTTTCTTTTCAGCGAAAATCGTGCAAATCGTGTTCGGTCATTACGGGGTCGTGACGTGTCTTTCGAGGAGCGAGTGCAATATAACCTCCGATTGTTACATCGCTTCTGGTAGCTCGGACTGCACGGTATTGCTCTGGCACTGGAACGCGAGAACCCAAACGATCGTCGGGGAGAGCGAGGCGCCTGCGCCCCGCGCAACCCTCACCGGACACGAGCAACCTGTCACGGCTGTTGTCATTTCTGCTGAACTGGGCCTCGTCGTATCCGGATCTTACTGTATGTACCTGCTTCTGTTTGTTTTTTTTGTAATTTCTTTTAAAAACAAAATTAGAAAAGTGAGTTTTTTCAAAAAAGAAAGATTTTTCTGGGCAAGCGAAGATTTTCGCAGAAAAGGAAACATTTTCCGAAAAAATGGAGTTTTCCAGAAAAAGAAAATTTTTTCAGTAAAAGAGAAATCTTTTTTCTGAACAAATATTCATTGTTGCTTTTGGTGTTTTTATTTGAATTCTGATAAATGGACGCGATACAAAAACTCGTGGTAGCAAAGCTAAAGAGAAACTATTGAAGAGTCCAGCTTCAAAAACAAAACGGTCTGCGTTCTCTTGGAACAAACAAGATATTGCATTCCCAAAATTGGGTTATTGAATCGATTTATCAGTATTCTACAATTGGGTTGTTGGGTTCACGAAAGAAATCAAATTTATTTATTCAACATCCTAATGTCCATGAAGAATCATCGCCATCTTGCGTTTGCATCTATCCAGATGGTCCAGTGCTGGTACACACGACCTTCGGTGATCTCTTGCGATCGCTGGAAGCTCCGGACGGTTTCAACTCGCCGGAGAACATTGCCATGTCCCGGGAGGGCGTGATAGTTGTAAATTACGAGCGGGGACACATCGCCGCCTTCACCATTAACGGGAAGAGGCTACGTCACGAGGCTCACAACGACAATTTACAAGTGAGTTGCCAAATTGTTGACCATTGTTGGAAAATTAAAAAAATCAAGCGGTAGGTAACGTCGATCACTAGCGTCGGGTGGAAGTTGGTGTTTTTTAAATTTGCATTGATTTCTAGTAACACATGTTTTTGCCGTTTTTCGACGATCGATATCTGATTGCGATCAAAGGAATTCTAAATTTTCGATGTTTTGCGTTTCCAGTGCCTGCTGCTCAGCAGAGATGGTGAGTACTTGATGACCGGTGGAGACAAGGGCATTGTTGAAGTTTGGAGAACCTTTAACCTAGCATTGCTCTACGCTTTCCCCACGTGCGAGAGCAGCGTTCGATCGCTGGCACTCTCTCACGATCAGAAGTGAGTACTAAAATAGATGTTACCTATGGAACATAAGTTACCGACTGAGCTTACCGCTCGAGCAAATTTCAATGTTTCAACGGTTCCGTATCGAGTCCGGTGACTTATATTTTCTTCACTGTTCTTTTCCATGTCAAAGCTTACAATATTGAGTTAATCATTCAAGTATTAATCATTCAAAGCTTACAATATTGAGTTATCAAGATCCAGTGTTCACTGGATTATCGATCGAGACATAACATTTGTTCCCATTGTACACAACCCATGGTAGATCACTTCGATAATGATCTTATCGACTCGAGAATGTTACTTTATGAACATTATTGTTTGGTGAATCGATACATCAAAAAGTTTAATAACATTTTTATTTCTTTAAATAAAGCATTCCTCATTCGGTATCTGATTTTCCAATCATATATATCTTCGACCTTAATTTTTTGTAATTTTCGTATCATCTACAGTAACAACGATCGCTGTTTTACCAACCGCGACTCCATAAGGAAAAAACAACAGTTTATGCATTGTCATGCCAATCAGGGTAATTTCCTCGTTTGTCGTTCATCGCCGAACTTGGAATTTTCTCGTTTATAATACAATTAACGATTATTTGTCGAACTGTTTCTTGAGAAAACATTGTGTATTATCAGGAAGACACAATTTCAGAAAAAAAGACCGAACTATTATCGATGCATTATCTCTAAATATTAAGGGATTGAGGAACACGTTCCTAGTCACATCAAAATTGTAAAATTCAGCCAAAACTCGGGCATATTCGTAATCAGCAGAAAATTTCCGATCAAATAGACCCTTTTAAGCGTTTAAAAACGGAAAAAAATATTTTTCGGCTTCCCTGGCCATCTTTTCCATAATCTTGAAAATCACGATATTTCAAAAGGTCGTAGCGTGAGCTTCTCTTATGCTATGAAGATTCAATTGGTGTGTTTCGAAAAGGTTTTTGCCTAACTTAAATAACGGCGTTGGATTCGTATCGATATCTTTTATAGTTTTCCCGGAAAGTCCACATAAAAAATCGGAAAAAAAGAGGTAAAGGGGTATGTATGGAAAAATTTGCAAAAATCGATGGTCCGACTTTGAAATTCTGCCAAAAATAGAAAAATCATCGGGTTTTAACGATTAAAAAAGCATTTTAAAGATAAAATCATAACGAAAAGATTGAGCATAGAGTG
>JAPYZI010000669.1:0-44389 GCA_030523105.1 Ophioninae sp. A BG-2022a
TATTAAAAGGGTGTATTTGATCGGAAATTTTCCGCTGATTACGAATATGCCCGAGTTTTTGCCGAAAGTGGAAAATTAGACTGGGAAAATGCAAAAAACTTTTCTAGAATATTTTTTGGACATTTTTCGCTGCTGCAGCTTACGGTAGCTATCGTAACGATGGAGATTACGAATTAGCGCAGTGGACAAGTGACAAGTGCAAAGTAAAAAAATATAGATTCTTCGGAAGGATGCAAGCGCAGTCGGTAAGAACGGAGAATGCGAGCCGCTGCGCCACCAGTGAGAAAATCGTTTAACTGAATTTTCTTGATGGTCGATAAGATTGTGAGCTCTGGCGGTACATTTTTGTCACATTAATGTGAACATTTCGAAAACCAATTTCTCCGCCATTTCTTCATCAAAATATACGAAACAAAGCTCAAAATGTGTACTTTTCACCGCTTCAGAGGTTTATGCTCGGGAAATTTGTAAAAATGCAATACGATGGATCGTAGCTCGCAATTTCTCCCATGGTAACCACATTCTGCACAATCTTTTTCAAAATGTTGGTAAATGGCGAGCATATTCCTCTTAGAGCAAGTGTCTCGCATACGCACAATAAATTTCATTCAAAGCGGTTGAATAGTATGGGAGAAATTGGATTAAAAAATTTCGATGTGGCTAGGAACGTGTCATTCCTTTAAGTAAGCTGTGGGTGTATACGGATGTGTGTGTGTGTGTGTGTGTGTGTGTGTGTGTGTGTGTGTGTGTGTATATATGTATGTATGCATGCACGGCGTGTAAGGTTCTTATAATATAACTAGCGTCACGAGTGGCTAGATAGGACACTAAAAACGCCGGACACTGCGTATCATAAATACGAAGTTGTATCCCCCACCCCGCTCCGCTGATCGGACGGTATGCGCGTCAGTCTTCTACGATCTCTCGTGCCGCGTGAATCGTGCATTTACGGGGATATTTCACGAATGCGTTTTTTAGCGTGTGCCATTCGATACGGTCGTGCGCTCCTGGAACAGTCGTCCGTTCACTCCCCCGCAAAGTGCCGCATTTTTCCCATAAGCACTCGAAATTTCGTGTCCGGTTTTAGGTTATCCGGTATCGAAAACTGGGGCACATCAAAGAAGCACAGAAAAATCAAACTGCAATTGCAATTAGACATGACGGATGCTAAGAGCGAAGAAACTCTCGCACCTTTGCGGGCGAGCGTTAAGGAACAGGTAATTCACAACCATATGGCCACGGTCTTGTTACTTCACCTTCCTAACCTTACTTTCACATTTAAAGGGTAACTTTCTCACATGTGACAGATGATGGTCGCGAACAATTATCTCCATCAGTTCACGATTTCAAAAGAATACACTTTGATTTCAAATTAAGAAAAGTATGAATATGAAGATGGATAAAATTCGTCGCAGATTCAAAAACATTCTGTAAAATATAAAAAATTATAAAGAAGGCGAAAGTAAACGAATGATTTGGTTCGTTCTGATCAACTGTAAGAGCTATTGTTTAACGTTGATACAACTAAAATAACATTGTTATAATAACCAACGGCAATTTGATAAAAAATATGAAATATATTATAATTTTTCAATAAGAGGGCTTAAATTTGAAGAAATTGCCAAGCACATTACCTTAAAAAAAAATCCGTCGTGTATACAGTTTTACAAACATTTTTTAACTATCATTGTTATAATATAAAGCGACCATCCAACAAAAAAAATTTTTCTTCAACAATGACTATGAAACGCTAACTGTACAAACGATTTTGCAGGGTGATCTTGTCCGAAAGCTCAAGGCGGATGGAGCTCCAGAGTTAGATGTGAAAAAGGCCGTTGCTGAGCTCAAGCTCCGCAAGAAGGTATTGGAGGACAAAGAATTGTCGCTGGTTCCAGATTCCGCTACGTTTGATCGTTGCAGAATGGAGGATCTCCTGAAACGTCGTTTCTTTTATGACCAATCTTTTGCCATTTATGGCGGTATAACAGGCCAATATGACTTTGGGCCAATGGGATGCGCATTCAAGACAAATATGTTGGATGCCTGGAGGAAGTTTTTTGTATTGGAGGAGCAAATGCTCGAGGTCGATTGTTCAATCTTAACACCAGAACCAGTCCTGAAAGTATCTGGCCACGTTGATAGATTTGCTGATCTGATGGTAAAAGATGTCAAGACGGGTGAGTGTTTCAGGCTGGACCATCTGATCAAAGCGCATTTGGAAAAGCTCGCGGCTGATAAGAATACCAATGAGGCAACGCGCGAAGAGTGTTGCGACATAGTCGTGAAGTTGGATGGGATGACGAAGAGTGAAATGGCCGATGTATTAAAGAAGTACGGCATGAAGTCGCCGTTATCTGGCAATGATCTTACCGAGCCAATCGAGTTCAATCTGATGTTCGGCACCCAGATCGGCCCCACAGGCCTGATAAAAGGCTTCCTCCGGCCAGAAACGGCACAAGGAATATTCGTGAACTTCAAGCGTTTGCTAGAGTTCAACCAGGAAAAGCTGCCTTTCGCTGCGGCACAAATCGGCAATGCTTTCAGAAACGAGATATCGCCGAGATCGGGGTTAATACGCGTGCGCGAATTTACGATGGCGGAGATCGAGCACTTCTGCGATCCGAGGGACAAGTCGCACCCGAAGTTTTACGACGTGAGGGACACGAACTTACTCTTGTACTCAGCGTGCAACCAGATGGATGGTAAGAGCGCTGAGTACATGAGAATTGGTGATGCCGTGGATACAGGTCTCGTCGCCAACGAGACCCTTGGCTACTTCATGGCGAGGATTCAACAATTCTTGGTGAAAATTGGCATCGATCCTTCGAGATTGCGCTTCCGTCAACACATGAGCAATGAAATGGCGCATTACGCTTGCGACTGTTGGGACGCTGAGTGTCTCACATCCTACGGATGGATCGAGTGCGTTGGCTGTGCTGACCGATCTGCTTACGACTTGACCCAACACACAAAAGCGACTGGAGTCCGATTGGTAGCGGAGAAACGGCTAGCAGAGCCCAAAGTGGTTGACGTCACCGAGGCTGCTCCCAACCGCGGTGTCATCGGCAAAACCTTCAGAAAAGAGGCGAAGCTCGTTCTCGACACATTGTCCAGCCTTGACGAAGACGCAGTGGTGGCTCTCGAAAAATCTCTGGCAAACGGAGATCATCATGACCTTCCGTTAGCTGATGGCACCACCGTAAAAATTTTGAAAGACATGGTCACTGTTAAACGGTACAAAAAAACTGTACACGTCGAAGAAATTATACCATCCGTTATTGAGCCTTCTTTTGGTATCGGACGTATCATGTATGCAGCTTTCGAGCATAATTTCCGAAAACGCGAGGGTGACGAGGCGCGAACATTTTTGAGCCTTCCACCTGTTGTCGCACCGCTCAAGTGCTCCGTACTTCCGTTGGGCGGAAACATCGAGTTTGTGCCATTCATTATAAAATTGTGTAAGTATGCTTACGTGCGTTTCATGATCAAGCATTTCAGTCCAATGATTCACCATTTTTGTTGAAGAACGTAGATTCTCACAGAAACGCGAACCTGATGTTGACAAAATCGTTTCATTCCAATTATGTAAACTTTAACGACATTCGAGACTAGTCTTTATGGTTCACTAATACACGAGATAAACTTATTGAAAAATTTCACAACCTCTTGCTACGCAATAATAGTGCAGTTGACTATGACGTAGTCCAATCCTGCTTATTTTCACACTTAAATTTCTCGAACCACTCAAGTTTGGAATTCAGTCCAAATGGCACTTTTGATATTTCAAAGTTAGTTGGGTTTGAAACTGAATTTCAGTTTTTGGTTAGTCGGAATTTTTACCATTGGACGCTTCATAAAACCGTCTCCCGATCAATAGTCGATAAAGTCATTCCCTTTATTTACTACGGTTGGTGTCCAATTGAGTCGTATAATTGCGTTCACGGTTTATTGTTTATTCGATCAGCTCAAGATCTGAGGAGGAATGATGTATCGCACAAGGTAGACGATTCGTCTGGAAGTATCGGTCGTAGATATGCCCGCACCGACGAGATTGCCATTCCCTTTGGAATAACAATAGACTTCGACACTCTCAAGAAACCGCACAGCGCGACCTTGAGGGAGAGGGACAGTATGCGACAAGTGCGGATAAATGTACGTACAAAATATCACGAATATTATTAATATTACGAAATATTAAAATAGTACGTACGAATATTTGGTTAATATTATTAAAATTTAAGAAGTTTCTTCAAATCACCGATTGTGTGAAATTTCAGTTGGCCGAACTTCCGGAGGTTGTGAGAGATCTTTCTTACGGTAAAATCACTTGGGCCGAGGTCGAAGCGACATATCCGAAATTCGAGCAACAGGAAGTAGCCAAGGCTTAGTCAGTTGGCGTATTGAAAATGGGTATATTTATTTTGCAAAATTGCAGCATCCGGGTAACTCACTGAGAGTTCGTACGTTCACACTACGATCCTATCGTTTTGCATTTCTTTGTTACTAAGATTTTTTCACTGCGGCTTGAATAATAAATGTGGAATCAGTTGAAAATGCTACATTAGGTCACGCAAGACTTACCTGTTCCAGAGCGATATTGAAGTTTGCATTGCTGGGACTCAACGAAAATTCGCACACACGATTTTCATGATTTTTGGTGGAGATCTATAGCTTACGTTGTCAACAAAATTTCAGCCAACGATGAAAAGGAAAAAAACAAAAACTGGTTGTTCCAAAGATGCAAGTTCAAAGATCGTGTTCCAAACCTATCGCTACTACAAGAAATAATCCTCCATTTATCCGTTATCATTATAAAGTATGAAAAAACCAGCGTATTTGAGCCTGCACGAACCAAGTTTTCAGTCGGCCACGACATTGAAGAACCGAGGTTTAAGTTGTCGCAATCAATGTTAACGAGGGTGAGAATAGTGTTCAGAGACTTTCTTATTTATACACAGAAACATACAAGCCCAGAGGATATTTAGAGGAGTCCTGACAAATTTAGAGAACAATCGTTGACTAGCAGGGATAGTAAGAAACATCAAAGCGTACACCCATTTCGTTGAAGTCCTGTTTGAAGCAACACAAAAGGCAGTTGATGCTTCTCGTCCACGCCTCACGATTTTGAGGTGTCCTCAGCGTCTCTTGCAACTGAATATCGACGTGATTTACTTCTGAAATTTCGCACGAGCGAATTGATCACAGGTTGAGAATAACGTTGGCGAAAATTTGATTGAGACGAGGTAATTTTCTTTTTGTTTCAAAGTTGGAAGTTAAAAATTTACTGCAACGTCGAGTTCTTATTTGGCAGCACATGGCGCACAGTGTTCTCAGAGATCTGATTTCACCGATGAATTCGAACGTTTGGAGCTCTGGCAGATTTGTGAAGAGTTTGCAGAACAAGTGGTCGAGATTCTCTTGGTGATGCCACAATTGAAGATACAAAGAAACTGCGAACATTCCAATGACATTCGATAGAAATTTTCTTTACGAATCAACTGAAGGAATGTGTGCAAACAATTTTGCATTTTCTGCAAACATCAAACAAATGATCGTTACAAAGAATCGTCGTTCAACTTTATGAATCTTTATGAATTCTTATTTTGTTGTTGAACTGGGTTTGAATCGATCGTTGCTAAAGATTTTTGGATAAAGATACGGCAGGACATTGCAAAATTAACTTATCGAGAGAGTCAAATGGAGGTTTATGTGTGCTAGCGAATTAAGGATACCAGCCAACTTTCTATTGCAGAGTTTCCTGTTACTGAATATTCCGAAATTTGGCGAAGCTTCAATATACCGAGAGTATCGGTGTACGAAGCCCAGATGCTTCTGATAGTGCAGTCGATATACCAAGGCTGATGAAATCGTAAATCGATGCCAGACGAGAGCATGAACGTGTGGATTGGCGTGTGCTTCGTGAAAAATCTCTTGTGCCGATCGTACTCTGGAATATCGACTAGAACATACATAGTTTCGTTGTCGCCAGCGATTACATTTCGACCGAACGTCATTATTGCAATGTCATTTTTTTCCGTCCTAGCTTTCACGCACAGCTCTATCTGCGTCTCGAAGTTATTATTGAAATTCTTCCCGACTCCCTAAGAGATGTTTTTTTCAACCGCTGGAATACGTCATTTTGAATTTATAGCGAATAGACTGTGAAGCAATTTTAATTGTTTTATACTTAAAAAAATGGAACTGAACTCCCATCGAAAATTGCACTTCCAATTTTATCCCCTCAAGAGTTGATTTTACAAAAACGATGAAACTCGTCACTCTCAATCTTAAACTAAAAGTCTAAATACGAATTTTCATGGTTTTAATTTAAAAAATGAGGGTTTTTCATAAATTTTATATTTTATACGATTCAAAAGAGGATTTCGGAAAACCCCTTATACGGAGGCTATATAGTAATATCAACATATTCTCCGAATTCCACGTTTCTACCTTTTGTGTTTCAGCCTGGGCGATAATGAGTCTGTCGGTCAGTCAGTACTTTGCCTTTTATAGATATAGATAGACAGATATTCGATTACGTAATGCGGCTAATGTGATATTCGAATGGGATTTGATTGATTTTCAGTTCAATTTGGTTAATGTCGGTTCAATTTGATTAATCGTGGTTCAACTAGGTTAAATTTGCTTCAATTTATTTAATTTTTGTTCAAATAGTTTAATTTTGGTAAATCATGCGTTGATATGGTTCTATAACATTTCGGATCAACCTATAATACGATCGCACTGCACAAACGTGGATTACAATAATTCTCATAATTCTGAGTTGACCCAAATAATTTAATAAAGAGTGCAAATCTCTATTTCTCACCGAAAATCAATTGAACTTTGAGGGAAGGAGCCAAGACTCGAGTAGCTTTCCAGGCCACGTCGGGAATCGAAAAATTCAGATTTCCTTCAAGCTTATTGTAATCGATTATTGGTGTTTCCGTTTCCTGGCAGAGTAATTGCAGCCATTGCCAATTTGTACCAAGCTTCCTGATTGAAAACAAGTTCAGGATTAAAAAAAAGGTTTTTTTTTCTACCGTTTTAGTTATCACGACTTTCACAAATATATACATGGTTGTTATATTCCATTCTTTAGCTTATTAACTTCTTCATTATTTCTTGATTCAAGAGTTTCTGACAGGTTTTAGTAAATTATTCAATTCTGGATGAAGTCTACCAGAAATTCTATCATTTTTTCAATCTCGCAACAATCATCATCCGATATAATAAAGCGAAATGATTTTTTTAACAAGTTATCAGAAAAGATGTAATCTTGTTTAGCAGATGTAATTTTGTTGTTATCATTAATTTCCACATTAATTTATTATTCATATTTTTTTAAATTATTATCGTAATTTCCACAAAAATGTACTGGCTATTAATTTTTCGGAGTGACTGTTTTGATCGCAATTGCGCCTGTTGCGTGTTTTCAACCAGAATAAAATCTAACTTGGCCAATTCCAGAAGGAGATCACCGCTGGGTGTCGCGATGTAGGAATAATTTACGGAAATGGTGGTGAGGCAATCCAGTGAAGCAATCGCGCGCCACCACACACCCTTGCGTGAAAAAGAGTCGCAGCACGTTATTGAACAGCCTTTTCGATTGAGTAGAACGATCGGCCTCTGATCGTCATCGAAGCCACGCCAGCAGTACAAACTTTTTAGAGTTTTATGCGAACGGCTCAGAGCCGATATTAATCGCAATCCCTCTTCGCGCTTTAACCTCAGACCTTCCATGGAAAACGTTTCCAAGGCACACTGTGCACTGAGGACATTTTTTCAATCACTTATTAAGTTGTTATTCAAGCATACCACCTTAAATTGTTTTCGAAAAAGAACTTGATAGTAAAATATTCCATCATTGGAAATTCGCACTGCGAAATTTCATTCTCGAACATAATTACCAATAAGTCATCAACGAATTAGCCTTTTTCCACTAATGCTGTTATTAAACTCCTGGTATTTTGTGAAGAAATATTTTAGAAGATTATTATCGAAAATTGATATCACGAAACGAGTACATAAGAGTACTACAATTCCTCATTGGAGTAAAACCAGTAATTATTGACTAATCAATAATAACCGTCTGTTAAAATCAGGAATACTTCGATTTATTCGTCTTTTAAACTTACTTAATTTTCGATAATTTACGTTTTAAGTAATCATCATCGCTTAATTAATTAGCCAATACTGTTGAATCTATTAGTAAAATGTAAGCGTAAAAAGTATTTAACTCAAAGTATTCCTTCATTTGCTCGACAAAAATTATATCCAGATAAAATAAAAAAATGAAAACGCGTTTCGCAAAAGATCGAAATCATGACGACCTTAGTTTTACCGTAAGTATTTTTCCAATCGATGTATAAGGTCCATTCTACTCAAACGATCGTAAGTTCTTGCTCGTACGAGTTGCTCGGATATAATGATGTTTCTTGATTTTTCGTTGCCGCGCACAAGTCTGAAGGAAACGAACAACGGAACAGCGAATGAAGAGACAATATTGTAGTCAGAATGCTGATTATCCCCAGGGAACGCAGGCTCGTTAATCGTTTGTATTTGTCGCTTTGTTTTATTTTTTAGTTTTCTTTTTTACTTGTTGAGAGTGGCGAGGAGGGCGAGGTTCATGTTTCTCTGGTAAAGAGGCTCGTGGTTCGCGCTCGCCGAGTAAAGATGCCAGTAGAAACGAGCCTGGGCGTAATAACTTTTTAATTATCGCTTGTACGTACTCGGGGCCTGTAAGCTTTCTCTCTCTCTCTCTCACGCTCTCTCAATTTTCCTCTTCCTTACTCTCCCGCTCTTTTTCTCACTCTCCGTCTCTCTTTTGGTCCACCCCGGTAATTGAGTTCGAGCAATTCACTCTCGTCTCTCATACAATAATGCGCTTGCATATATACTGGATGTTCCGTCTTAATTACACACCGCCAAATAAAATGTAAAAACGTAGTCCGGGTTGCAAAAATTTTCCTCACAAACGATTTCCAGTTTCGACTGACTACAATGGATAGTCCCGCTAATATTTTTTCCGTCGACGCGTCGCGTATCCAAATCAAATCCAAAGAATAATTCAAGAATTACCGAGTACGGTAATTTCTCCCTAAATCCTATGGGGAAGTAATACTCATTCATGAAGAGTATTATTTCATGATAGTGATAAAGATGAAATAGTTACAGATTAAAGATGAAAGATAAAAGATCAAGATGAAAATTAAAGTAAAAACACGATCCTCGTTGCTTGACACTCATTTTTTTAGATCAGTATAATTAAAAATTCGAAAGTACATTTTTATTTTTATGCGTTTGAAAATCAGTTCATTAAAAAAAAATTATTTGTAAACTCATATAAAATAATCAGTAGCACTGTAAAATCTCATGAACGACCCGATAATTTTAGATGTTATCTTAAAAAAGTGAATAATAATTATAATAATAAGGTGACTGAGTTTTTGCAGTAGATTTTTTTTTGACCTGACGTTGTTTTTGAAATGTACTTTCGATCTGCAATTCCTTACCTCCCTTGAGGGTAATCTTAAATTCGGCACAGGTCCTGGATACATAACTTTTTCGCAATGGAGCAACATTTCCCAACACCCCCGTGGCTCGTCGACTCGACATGTCCTCCGAGTTGAATAACATGAATTTGTAAAGAGTTATTATTACGACGTTTATATGATTCATATTCCTTCTTGGTTGGAATAGCGAATCGCAAAATTGGTACTGGGCCATATTTTAAATTTGTCAGAAACGCAATGTGGTTTTGATATTCTGTAGATCAATCATTTAATATGTCTTGAAAATTCAATGTATAATTATTTCACCTGGGAAATTGGTTGAGCATACGGGATACAAAATCTTCGGAGGCTCTTTCATCGGATTGTTCCGAGTGTCGTTGGGAGGTTTGATAGGAAAGTGAGGACATGACTTCGATATGCACTGACGACGATGAGGGTTGGAAAATCGATGTTTATTTCTGTGACAAAAGTCATCGGTACGTTCGCGCGTCTTGACGTGTGCAGCTCATCGAGAATAATCGATAACCTATCTTGATTATAAATGAACTATTTTATGCATTTTTTTTAATGCATTTTTACAAAATTTCTGAGCTCTTAGTAGTCGGCAAGTGGGCGAAATATCGATTATCCATTTTGTATTCTCACAAGTTGAATAAAAGTTCGTAAAAATCCGCAAGGACATACGTCGTAACTGAATAAATTAACCTCATCTTTATATTCATCGTTATAATTCCCATGTTCCAGAATCAATCGGTTTGAATAAGTTTCCAGGAATCTCCGAATCTCATTCCCCAAAGATTCTTCAGGCTTTATGATCGTAACTTAATATCAATGGGAAGACGATTTTGCCAACACGCACACGTGCTCCATCGATCCTTCCGCGCGAATATTATTTATGAAGACGCGGTGTGAATCGAAGACCGCGGGCTCGAAGCAAGCGCCTACGCGCAGCTTGGATCCTTCTTCCCGAGCTTTAGTTGAGGATGCACACGGGACTCGAAACGAGGGACCCTGTCCCCATTATCCTTGATGATAAATAAATATAATTCATGAGGAAATAATAATGGGATGGTGTCAGACGTATGCGAACGCGAGAGACAATCAGTCGAGATCTCGGGGTCATCTTTGTACCGATTTCTCATCGAACATCCTCGATGAGAAAGTTCGTTGAAAACGAAAGAGAAACGTGCGTGGAAATTTATTGATACGGAAATAAACGGAAAACAATTGTGACGATCGTATGTAATATTTGTACGTCGAGGTTAGGCCATAAGAGTTCGGTGTAAAATCTCAATATTCAAAAAAGGTGGGAGGAATTCGTAAATTGAAAAAAATATATTTATATACTATTTTATTTGTGGATAATTAAATATAATGTTCCAAAGAATTTTTGAAAGTATTAGATATGTCGAAGATGCTTTCAAAATACATAATATTGTATAATGTTACGAGATAACTTTTGAGATGCACGTGGATGAAGTCGTGGGCGAAAGCTAATCATACAATAAAATATCGTGTATTTTAATTATCTTGCCTAACAATTAAAAAAACGTATGGTCTCATATTTTTAAATATATTTTTTCACATACATAGTATGGTTGATTTTTTTAAAGTAATAAAAAAAAAACTTCTCATTTGACTTTGAAAATGCTATATTTTTTCAATTACACTTAAGCCTACTTGATGATATACTAATTACAATTAAGCCTGTGGTACATAAGAACTATCATTTTCTATTTACAATACGACCCTGATCACTGGCTTAAGCTATGATGCCTTTACAGATTGCTTGAAGGGTATTACACCGGTACGTGGCAGAAGGGTACAGCGATGGATTAAATATACGTGTCAGATATAAATACCTTCTCATACGGACGTGCGCTTCGGATTTCGTGATCGGACAATATACGAGATCGGTAGTATTACTCGGCTCGTTTTTCTCCTAAAATCTCTGAATTTCTAAACCTTCGCATGAGCTCGGCATTTACATTAGATCGATCTAGGATTATCTTGAGAATTATCGAAGGAAAGGTACGAATAATATTCGAGCCGCGTTTCAAAGCAGCATTCAAAAATTCCAAGGCTACATTCCATGAACGCATTATTCATATTATGCATATTATTGCTTATTATCCAGGATTCTTGGCTTTATTAAAATAGGCCAATTTAATAAAAAGGCCATTTATAAAAAATTTAAAGTTTCAGGATAATTAATTTCACAATTCGCCTGAACAATACACTCGAAGATATTGATTGTTTTTTACGGCACGGAAAAACTATCTGTATTCTTTGTTAATGCTATTAAAAAAAAAAATGAGTTGGACAGGCACAATTTTTCGTGTTACAGTAATATCTTTAGCGAGGATACGAATTTCGATGTTAACGAAACTATTAATTGCTGAATTAAGTTGAATGCTTCAATCTTATATCAGCGCACGATGTGGCGTTTTCAATTAAGGATGTTCGTTGTGCCTTGAGTTATATGGGATATCCAATCGGGCGAAGGAATTTTGGATCAAATCAAATCCCTTTTAATGTACGACTGAGGGACGGTGCTCGAACGAGGGACCACACAAGTGGCTCTTTCGATATTCAACGACTTTGCTTACATATACCTGAGAAACGGCATAGAACATATATTACAACACGGTGTTACAGCGATCTCGGCTAATAAAATACGTGCAAGTACATTATGCTAATTGTTACGATAAATTATTTTTTTCATTATCATCATTTCTCACAATTTGTCCTACACGTTTTCAAACATACTTATTAAAATGACAGCGTAATTCAATAGATATTATTTTTTAAATTTATTAGTTTCAGCACATACCCTCACGGGTGTTTACATATTACACTATCAATTTAACTTTTTTCCATAACTCCCTATTCGCACTTCGATAATCTAGCCTCACTTCTGTAGCGTCCACTGCCGTCTTAAAGAGCAGGAGTTTTTGCCATCAATCGGACGCCGCTAACAGTCTCGCGAAACCGCTCCGAAATTTGCAACAAAAAGTACACCAGAAAAGGAATAATTTGCACTTATATTTTTCAGATAATCACAAAAAATTACATTTAGTGATAAAAATCGTTGACGTAAGTGATTTTTTTTTGGTCGTATTTTAAAGCAAACAGAGTAACGCTGTTTCCTGTTATTTCGTGTTTAATTTTATTAATAACAAACATATGACTGAATAAAAATATAAATGTTTGTTGTATTTGTTAAAATGGGATGCCTCAGAGCAAACTATGACCGTTTCGTCTCGAATTTCCCTATTTTACTATTTTATAAATAAACCGTGAAAAGCGATAACGTAGATTATTTACTTGTAACTCAGCTTGATCAATGCCTCGATCCTTAATCCTGATTATTTAATTACCCCACAGAAACTGTTATCTCATAAGAGACCATGTTGAATTTATATGTTTGTAACTACTAAACTATTATGTGATGAATTCTAAAATAATTTGCGTATTATTATTCTATCAAGAATTATAATTCCTAACATTTTTTATAATTTTGGTGATTTTTTAATATCCATACAGTAATATCTTAAGTACGAAACCTATCGCGTGTAATCATTAAAAATCATGAAATCTGTTTCAAGATAAAAAAAAATCGAATTATTTTCAAGTTTTGTATCGACTATCGCCAATAAATTTCGGAGCAGGCCCAGCGTATATGAAATAAGTGAACGAGGGGCGAATATGAAATTGTGATCAGGTCGTAAGTTCGCGCATTTGCCTATAAACCACAGCATAATATGGCAGGAAAGAAAAAAAAACAAAAGCCCAAAAAAAGCTCTTTCATTTTTTTCATCTTCATTATCTTCGTTATACCTCCCTCTTCAGAGCTCAAGAGTTTAGTCTCGATGAATCGTCGGGAGCGAATATTACATCGCGTCTCTCATAATTCACCGAAAAGTGAAGCCGCAATGGGCGCTCGCTACGAGAGGGAAAGCGTCCTGATTAGGGTGTTTGATTTATCGCCGTTTATATCTGTGCCGCGCGCCTGAAAAGACCGTACCGTATAATATACGGTACGAAAAGCATACCATACAGACGCGTACGTATGGGTATATAAATGGCTCAGATCCCCGCGATATCACCTTCGAGGCATCGATGCAACTTCTCTCCTTCGAGTTTTCTACATTCGCCCTCACACGAATTTTATATCGTTACAATTTATTTATAAAAACAGTAATAACTCGAATTTCGTCCCCGGCGGTCCTACGAGCTAAAAAGAGGTGCGTGTGGTGAAAACTCGGAGCGGTGACCGCTTAGTTCACTACTGAGTTGAAGCAGTAGGAGTGAGCTGAATGTCTATACTTCTGAAAGTTTCGTACAGGTAGAAACTTTAATCAAAATCTGTGCACTGGACAGTTCGAAGAATAAGTAGACCATCTACTCTGGCACAGATTTCCCACGGTTTCCCCGTGCCCTCGACAAGATATACTGTAGAAACGAAGACGACCGTGGAAGCAACGAAGATTGCGTTACATTAGTGAACGGTTAGTAAATGATACGAAACGGTTAAATTGGGTAGGCCGTGTCTGTCATGGGCACGGGGAAACTGTGAAAAAATCGTCACCGTTCCGAGTATTGTCCGTGTGCTTAACCGAATCCTGACCGGCCCCATCCCCCGGTGTCATCTAGTCACTCCAACTATGCATAACGATTAAAAATAGTCATGCACACCAAAAAAGCAATAATTACGATAAAAACAGCTACAGCACGAAATACGTGTTAAAATCAAACGTATTTGTGTGTATCCGCGTGTATAAGAGAATGGACGAGGGACAGCGGGGTGAAACTGGTCGAACTGGTCGTCGTTGTCGTTCAGCGAAGTCAGGCTATCCATAGTACGGGAATTCGGAAGATATTACATTCTTAAAAGTGGCAATATCGTTTCGGGGTGCGACATCGTGGGATCTGGTCGCCCACGAAACCCGTCCTTTTATAACACCATCCCCTCAAGAGTCAATAATAATTGAGGTTTTAGTGTGTGCGAGCAACAGGGCACACAGTGCAGCTATGTGAATAAGCTTGACTTTTTGGATAAATAATGAATACACGCTCAACGTACTCGCCTTTATTACTTTTGTTTCGTTGTGCTTTTTTTTTCTTTATGTATGCTAACGGACGCGGCTGGTACTATAAACGATCGAAATTTATACGGGCGAAAATATATAATCGTACTTGTGACAGGCGTACGGATGGTAAAAAGAGACGAAAGTTCCACTCGCAATTACGACGAGTACAGGCAAATACTGCAAACCTGGGCTATTGTATTCTTTTTTTTTTTTTTTCATCGGAATCGCCTTCCATAAATTTTCGTAAATGTTGCGAAAACGTCGTAATTTTGGTTCCTCATTGCGTTCCCGTCACATTTTCACGTACACTCAGTATTCTCATCAGGACAGTTTTTTCTTGATATTTCGTAATGAGGATTGTATCCTTGTACGTGCAATTAGGGCTTACAAAGAAAATTTGAAAAGCTGTGACAACCATTTTTTAATCCACGTTTCGATACGTAATTTCTGTATGAAATTACGCATCGAATAGTTACTTACGAATAAATACGGTAACAAATTTATCCTACGGATAACTAATTTATCCTACGGTTTTTATTGCTTTTTTTGTATATATACTTCCCTCGTAGGTATTTTTTAAAACCAATTGGGAGTTTTTAAAGATTGATGTTCTCTCTACTTAAAATTTTTTTACAGCTTTAATGAATCAATGCTAAAGTGATTATTCATCCATGATACGGTTCGTGGACAATGGTTTCATGATAAATTGAATTTTATAACGTAGCGGATCACGGAGAAAATTTGAAAATTGTCAGAGGCTTTTTTATCGGTAAGTCGGGCGATTAAATTCGTACCGAGGGTTTCGCCACTTTTGGTGACAAGCGACGAGAAATTTCGTACGAACATGAACACGAGAGTAGGTATATCGTGGTTGCCTTTTTTCCCTCGTTCTTTTCACTGCAATTTCGAGTGTCTTCAAAACAGCACGGCTCCAGCACCTTGTCCAGGTTGTAGGCGGTCGCCGCCTGCCTGTCTTCGTGACTTTAATTTTCACAATGGGTTACATGGGAGCGGGGCACGTGAGGTGCAGTGAGAAGTGCGAGCGGAGAGAGTTCTTCAGGTTCTTATTACAGTGAGATCCCGATTTACTACTACCTCGAGTTTTATTCATTCCCCTTCCGCGCTTTGTCGTTTTCATCGAAGGGACCAATTTTTATGGGCCTTTGCAGTCCTTACTATGCGTTCAATCGCGCAATTATACGCACCAATATTTTGTTAAACGAATCGTTGAGCTTGGATATGGAACAGAGCTCTAAAATACATTTTTCACCATTTTGCTGACACTTATCCAAACGTAAATTTGAAGAGATTTGGGATTTGGGCAAAGTCGAGTATGGGGACAAAGTTGACTAGCATGGGACGGTCCTCGAACTCGAGTGTCGTCAAAATCCGCGGCTGTTGGGTGAGCGTCGCCCACTACCGAACTAATAAGTGTTGTATACGGCTCGTGAGCATTGTCTCGTTGATGCCCACCCGTATGGGTGTAACCACTACTAATCGTGTATTTACGGACCTCGTCGAAAATCTCTTGAATTTCGTGTCTCCTCATTATCATCGTAATCAGGAGAACCTAAGCAATTTTATCCGATTTTTTTTTTCGTCACTGACCGGCTTCATTTTTTGCCATATCTAATGGAAGTAACGTATCTTTTTAATGTCTTTTTTAGCTTAATATTTCATCTTGTTATAAACGTATTTATTTGTATCTTTTTTTAATGTTAATTTTTTAAACGTATTGTGAAACATCTCGATATGAATTTTACAATAATGATAATTTTTTAAATTGTGTTTTTGCTTTTTGCATATTTTTAATGTTTTTCCTATAATTTTTTAGACGAGAAGTATTTATGCAGTAATACTTTTTACACAAAGTACTTTCGTAGAACGTATAGGCACAGGGTATGCGGACGCATATGTTTTTTTTTAATATTTCGAATAACGCCTTCGATGGGTCTATACAAGTTGCAACGCAGGCTCACAAGCCGAAGTTGCAACGGGGAGTGGATTCGGCCCAGGAGACTTCGTGCAACACCAAAGGGGTATGGATCATTCCTGCACACGGAGATTCGGCGTATACGCGTACGGGTCTGTGAAAGATTGCAGAAAATTGATTGGGGAATCGATACGCGAGGCTCCTCGCCATCTTACCAGCACTGGATGGATCAAATATCTTTTAGGTGAATACGGGTATACGTATACGGGACGTTCTATGCTTACGTGGCAAATTTCTCCAGCGATTCGATCTGTCATTCGCTTAAATTGTCTACTTTGATACGAGGTGGAATTATAAAAACTGGTGATATAAAAATAAATAAATCAAATTTCTATAATACCTGTTTCTGCATTCCAGTATCATTAATTTTTTTTTTCATTTTATGTATGTATTTTCCTCATTGAAGTTTTCGATAGCAATTGGGAGTCATTCCTGTGATCGATCAATCCCCTCCCCTTAGTTTTATAAGCTTTTGATAAAAATGCACATTTGATAAATTTAATACACAGTTTCTAATTCAATTGTAGCTTGATTTTCTTCACAATGACATCACGAGGAAAAAAATACGATAGAATTACACAAAGAAGTAAATAAAAAATGTATTTTTTAAATTCAGAGGCATCTGTAATCTGTATTGTATTTTCAAGCATCACTTTGCAGGTTACTCCTTATAGAGGAAGAGGGAGAGAGGAAAGAGAGGGGCATAGTCAAAGTGGCACACGTCAAGTAAGCTTTTTTTAAAATGATTTCGTTCGTTTTCTCTGTAAATTCAAACACGATGTACCGCGTGTATATTTATGTGTGTATATATTAGAAATCCAGCATTGCTGTGTACGATTGTATAAAGATTCGCGGTGGCCCGACATAAATTCCCCAGCCGTTTGGGCATTGTTTTCGCGATAAATTTCACCATTGTAAGAAGTTATCGTGCATAAATTGCATTCAGTGTTTCAGTGTGGGTGATGCACACTATCCGACCTCATATACCTACAAATCGTTGTACACATGGACATCTGGATATATCTATATTGCACATACGATTGCAATCACGTATTTATATATTTATTCGTATGTACACGCTTGTATGTATGTACTGAGCAGGCGAGGTGGTACAGGCGCACCACTACAAAGAAAATAAATTGGCCTTTATATTAAAGTGAGCCGCTGCATAAATCCTCATGCTCATTGTATTAGGGATGTGGGTGGACGACACGTGGGCAAGCATGGGCGCTTCCATGCAATCGGTGGATTGCGTTGCACACTGACTTTGCCCGTGCAATGTGGCAACGAAGAAATCGCGGCTCTCGATGTCATGAAATCCCTAGTGCGTTCTTCGTTAGTTTACAGGGATCTTTTTTATTTTTCTTAATTTTCTGGAATATCCGTTTCAACGTTTAAAAATACAGCAAGAGAGCGATTATCCAAACCTTAAAATTCGACTATTTTTCAGAACGATCAATTTTTATGCTTGGATGATTGATTCATTGATTGATAAATTTATTATGCCTCAGCGGACTTTCGGGCAAACCAAGAATGGCAAACCACACCAAGAATAGGCAAGATAGAATGATAAATAGTTGATCAAACCGATACCGAAATTATTAATAAATGAATACTTAAAAATTTTTAATTACCACTAGTAATAATTATTTTAGACAAATTCGTCGAGTTTCATAATTTAAGATAATTTAATAGAATTTAATAACCATTTTTTTGTTCGAACTGTATGACCATTCCAATCAGGTGTTCATCTTTCTTCCGCTTGTATTTTGTTCCGGCACAAAAAAGTTTTCAGGCCTGAGCAAATATAAGCGATTTCTGTAGGAATTCGTGATATTTGTCAATCGAGATTGATCCGCACTTCTGTTGGGACTGTTTGCTCTTCGAGTCCGCGAAACGTGAGGAAAACGAGTTGGATGAGCTCGAGGAAACTCAGGGATGGAATTCGCGTTGCTCTCACGATTATAGTAATCACGAAATAACAATGATAACATCAGTGATAATAGCGATATTAATAACGACGATGATAATAATACGAATAATAATAACGTTTATAGCCGTACAAAGAGCGAGAAAAAAAATGAAGCACGGAGATCTTGGTCTTCTTTACAATGGCGCGACCGGTCGTGTATGATCTATTTTATCGTTGGTGCTCGCGTGAGTAGCCGAGGCTGTGGTATATATGGATGATTTAACACTCTTTCACTGTCTCTGAACTGGTCAGCAGCCCAACAAAACCGGAGATTCGCGAAACGCCGTTGTATATATAACAAACGCGTGGAAAATTGCGATTTAAAAGGTACCGCGTGGTACATTTGCCATTACGTATGTACCGGGTGGCCCGAAATTGTACGTTCGTAAGAAACACCTAGATATCTTGGATCTAAAGTATTGCTGGACGATAAAAAAGTGTTCTAACTTCGAAAAAATTGAAGGATTAGTTCTTGATAGAACAACAATACGAATTATTTGAGCATTTTTTATCAAATAATTCTGTTGCTATAATCGTATTTCTCAAATTTTCTAAGTAATACCTGGTCATTTGTTTGTTCGTTAAGACGTAAGATAAGTAAAGATGATTGGATAATTGCACAGACATTAATTTTTATGTAAATAAGGAATGTAAATAAGGAATGTCTTGCATTTTGTTGAAAAATATCAATAAACCGTATGACCAATATCATGTAGCATTTTGGAGCGGGAGTGACTTGAACGGTAGATTTTATTTTGATTACCGAGTAGATCGAAAATAAAAATGTGCTTTTATAAAAACAGTAATATTGAATACGACTGGAAGAGATATTTTATTGTCGTTTTCCAATAATTAATGAATGTTCGATTTTTTAAATGTATATTGTTTGGAAATCTAATAGAGAAAAGTCGAAAAAAATCTTTTTCCAAAGATAAAAAAGATCATAGAACATATACGTAGAGTTGGTGGGGTAGGCAGTTACATTTTCTGTCTGAACGCCACTGATTGTTTCACCCTGTATATACGAGGAATTATTTGCAACCCCTTTTATCTATGTAACGGTGATTATCAGTACGCCTGACTGGTTGGAAGGCTAGCTTTTTTTTAATGTTTCGTTGATTTTCGGGACAGGGTCTAGATCCATAGGTACTTCGAAGACTACGGCGTTCATGTAACGTGGAGTACCAGATAGAAACGACAAGACGAGGGTCCCCGAAAATCGGACGTCTTCGAAATGACTTTCGGGCATACAGGGACGCGTGCATCGCGGCTTGCACTCTATCGGGTTACCCACACAAGTTGAAAACGAATTGCGATGGTGGAGCGTGACGGTGGTCATTCAACGCGCGTTACGGTATGCGCTGCCATTGTGTACACTGACACTGAATTCACAATGAATCGTGCGAGCCGCGGTGAGTGGCCATTCTACTGCCTCGATGTCCCCGCTGGGGTGATCCGATATTCGATTTTTTTAAAACGACTTTTTTTTAAATCCTTTTTTTACGGTAACGCGAGTTCGCCGTTGTGCTTCTCCGAGGGCCGTGACAAAAACACACGGTCCAGGCTGAATCGTACCGTGGTGCATCGCGGCCATGGATGAAATATGGTTTCATTCATTTTTCGATCGATCGATAACGCGATTTTACAACACCTCGCTTCATAAAATAGCAATCGAATTCTCCGATCGCTGCAATGTTATTGAAGGTCCTGCGGAAAGCATTTGGAAAAAGGAAGTTCACTTTTCAAGCGAATCCAAAAATGTTGTCGTCAGTCGGTCAATGAATTTGTAAATGACTTCAAGCTCCGTTGATGAGTAGGGCCTGCTGTGATGATTGTCGTGTGATTCAGATTCATAGGATGGAGGGGGAGAGGCATCTTGCAGTGAGCTGCCATTTGTCATGGCTGCGATCAATTAATGGGACAGCTCGTCCGCATTGATGCAATTGTAAAACAAAAACTAGCAGTTGTTCGTGTCGTTGCTGGGTTGTAGTTCAGAGATTCTAGGCATCGTTCTTTTGAAAGAGTAACGTGGTTTTCTCAGGCACAAATCTACAAGCCCAAACCCAACAATACCTAGAGTTATCCTGCAATGATTAATCACCGAACTATCATATCAGGAATGTTTTCAACATTTTCGCGTGACCTTCGGAAAATATGGAAAAAATGGACAAAAGATTTGAAATCGATAGATCTTTTCCAAGCATCCACCTTCATTGTTACCAGATCAGAAAGGGACGCAAAGAGCCATTTTAATTCCAGATAGAGATAACGATAGTTGAATCGCAAGAGATTGTACCGGTCGTTGGACTACCGATGTAGCGTGGCCGTCAACTAAGCCTTGGAGGTTATACCGTTCTCATCGTCTCCCTCGTAACTCTTCGTGCGCTACCACTGTTGCAAGTCACAGGGGGAGTTTCTGGTTTTATGTTTTTTTTTTCACT
This sequence comes from Ophioninae sp. A BG-2022a, assembly GCA_030523105.1. Lineage (NCBI taxonomy): Eukaryota > Metazoa > Arthropoda > Insecta > Hymenoptera > Ichneumonidae > Ophioninae sp. A BG-2022a. Next base: position 21,015 of record JAPYZI010000669.1, read on the forward strand.
GACATATCCATGGTCCTCGCGATCCGCCACGCACTACGGGGTTCAGCTGTATTTTCACCACTTATACGATCGTTGGCGATCGATCCTGATGTACGTTCTTGCGCGAGGACAGTCCCGTCCTCGCGGCAATGACGGCATAGCGTTTCTTAGCGGGGGTTGTTATTTCCTTTTATCCTTTTTGACGTAATATATGCTCGTTGTTGCTACATCGGTATAGTTCACTCGTAACTTTCTCGAAGCGTCTCCAAGAAAACAACTCTATCTTGGGGAGAGATTTTCTTCGCTACGACCCGGCGTTGCCTCGCGGTTGGTGATATAATGGTCCATAAGTAAAGGCACGCAGGTAACACACGTACACACGCTCGGACGTGTAATCGATACCTTGGCTTTATTTACGATTGACAAGTGAATTTCATTGGAGATCGCCGAGTCTCGTGCGTCGAAAGGCTTCGACGGTAACGAGTCGGAGCGCCGAGTTATCGAGAGGAATACAAGGAGTCGTTGCGAGTCCTTCGTCCCCGGGGGTCTCTATTGGGTTGTCGGCTGTTGAATAGACTCCGCAAACAGTCAGGAGTAATCGATCATATTTGAGCACGCGAGAGGAGAGGCCTTCGTGATGACGTGAAAGATTGATTCTAGATGCAAAGCCTGGCATTGAAGCCCCAATGGAAAACGGATCGATAAAGTAACGCGATGGGGACTCGCGGAGTGTGTCGTAGGATCTTACAGAAGGGTGGGACCTGTCGAATCCTGAAGGTGGATTTAAGAAGATCCATATAGATGTCCCTGAGGACCAATCAACCAGTTTCAATACACCGGTGGCTTTGCTTTTTCGGTCGTGACGATCTCTTTTGAAAAGATTCTCTTCTCTATCAACTGGATTCTGGTTTTTCAGCTCCTGTTTGAAGCTTAGGACACTTCTGAGTGGGTGTTCCGCTATGTTATCGTGGGCAGGAAGGGAGCGAAGAATCCAGCGGAGGAGTCGCTTGGATGGTCTTACAGAAATCGCTGGGGTTCTGAATTGTTGGAACGTTTGAAATGGTGAAGCCCGACTGGTGAATTTTTAGGTATATGTGTTGATCGGGTAGGATAACCTATATTGGATAACGATAATTCTCCGATTATCTTTCACTGGATAGAAAGATACGGTCGAAACACACCTCCTCTACGGTCAAGCTAAAATTTAGCATAGACCTTCTATTTAATATTTCAAGAGAACCCCTAAAAGGATTTTTTGCGTTAATCGATAATTTTTGAGATATGGATTTTGAACGTTCTTTATTTTACTGCGCTCCTGCTATACTGAACAAACCCAAATAACCCAACGAACCCAAACAAACTCATCCCACATGGCGGATGATATACTCGTACGAGCGCTGTTCAATGAAGTCGGAGGAGTGGTATCGATCGATTGTGGCAGGCAAAACGGATATACTTACTCGCACGCGTTGAAACAATAAACTTTAATATTCGATATCTCAAAAACTATTATTAGCCGCCAAAAATCGTTTTAGGAATATCCTGAGGATATTAAAAGCAAAATTTCATCTTGATCGAAGAGGAGGGTAGTGGTATCGGAATTTCACCCGAATTTTTTTGTGCTTTTTTTGTGCATATTTTCACGTTCCGTTTATCTTTCCCCTCGTACTCTCGGTCTTCTCTCCTTCCTCTTCGTCTCGGGCATTCTCGCGTTTTCGTCCTTTCGCGCACACGCGCACACTCTCTATATAATAATATTTACGGAGTGAGACGAGAAGCTTGAGCTGGATAGCGGCGAGATTCGTAGGTGGTCTCGCCGTTGGACGCGCAACGATTTTAAATTAAAATTAAAGTCAAGGGTTCTTACGATCTTTTTGGCCGACGTATCGCCACTTTCGCGTCCTGCCACCCGCGTAACAATGTTAATGGTCGAGGTGCGGGCGAGGTGAGAGAGAACACCGAAAATGCGATTACTCTGCCATAGTCCCATGCCTTACTTTGCTCGGCTCTGCCCTCTTTTATTTAGTTTGGAAAGAGAAACAGGAACAGAAAGTAAGCGAGAGAGAGAGAGAGAGAGAGAGCGGGAGAGAGCGAGAGAGCGAGAGAGCGAGAGAGAGAGAGGTTATGAGTGCTCGCCAGTGTTGCAATAAACAATTTTTATTTTCATTGCGTAAGGGAAGCAATTAAATCGCAATTTTATAACCTTCAATGCATCAAATTTATGGAGTATTCGGTTACGTTCCTCGACTGTCGAATTTATGCAGGCATTGAGCAAATTTTGCATGTGAAAAATCAATTGGTTCGTGTATTTCGAAACATGTCCTTCGGTCATTCCCTTGTTTATTTCGTCAGTATCGGTCGGCGAAGGCGAAAAGATTCAGACCATTCGTTTTCGATTTGTGCGTCGTAAACAGAGAAATCTTGGCTAGAAGCCAAGATTGTTGGTATATCTATTCTCGGCCGAAAAACAAAACAAAACTGATATCATCCAGCGTTGCCATTATGCTAGCAAATCTCGCAAGGAGATTGTCGAGGATACTCAAATATATGTAGAATAAAAACATCGAAAGAAAAGTCGATCCATTGGATACCGTTGAAAAATTCTAAACTCTACTTTTATCGGGCTCTAGATCGGCGGTCTCTTATCGAATCTACCCCTGTCGATATTTTTTTAAACGGTAGCGATAATTATTCGTACAACTTGATTCTCATTGCTGAGCATGGCCAAATGGAAAGACATTTGGAGTTTCGTTTATTGTGGCTGCATGGGGAAGCGCAGTCATCTCGTTTATCGTCGTGTTTCGCGAGGATCGAAAACGCGTTGAAGCTGATTTCATACGGTCGAATATAATTTTATTCGCGGATATAGCTGACAGCAAAGCTGCCGCCTTACGTCGACTGTCTACCAATCGGCGTCCCAATGTGTTTATACACGCTTCTTTCCTCGACTTGACCGTTTCTCTTTTTTCTTTCTCACCGGGTGGTGGATAATTGGTTGCGTGCTTTTGGCCAACTTTACGATGTTTATAAGCTCACCGAGCTCGTATCGTCATTTTATAATTAGCCACGAGTTGCATTAACGCACTTGAAACGTGTACTTTACTGTGCGCTACGTACACAACTCCGAATTAATAATTCATCGTCTTCGCATACACACACACACACACACACATTGTAGGGTCACGGCGGGGGTGGCTCTGCCTTCCGTCACGCATCAGTACAATTCCCATTGCACGCCATAGAACGATGCGATCATTCTCTCGGAACATATTCTCGTTTGGATCAATATATGTGCGAGAAAACGTTATGTTCATCGATCGAAAATATCGATTAACAATTGACAAGAAATTAAGGCGTGGGGGCTAAGCTTGACTGATTAATTACTGGACCAAAAAGTAAGTCGAAAAAAATGGAATCGTGGATTAACAAGATTCACAGATCGTACATGTTCAGCCTTTCAAAAAGGTTACTTAATGATAAGTTAATACTTGGAAATATTAATTACGTACCGAAAAAACAGTATTTGCGCAAGATTTACTTTTTTTCTTCGATTCGATGAAAAGTACTGCTGATAGTCATTGATTGCTTTCGGAAATTTACGATTATTACACCCGATAAATTAAAACTATCAGCTACTCCAACCTAACGAAAGCAACCTGACGAAAAAATGGAGGAAATTTGAGCGGAGACACGATAGTTATTTTTCTGCATAATTGGAAACACTGAAATGTGAAGTCCTATCCCACTAATTTCTCAAGATATTCCCTAAAATTAAATATGATCATTTTCGGTCACATTTAATCGGTTTTCAAATAAAATTTTCGAGTCTGTAACTGGACAGGAAATAAAATGAATTTCAAGGAAGTTTCGGTTTCCTCATCGGTTTCTCGGCAACCTTTGACCCTTTTTGCTCTTATTCCAACAATAGTTCAAATCCGTTTTTCTATTTACGACTCGTATCGTATCTGTTGGGTGCATTGATAAACTTAACGTTTTCATGCGCCCACTGAGTTCTCCAGGATGAGGACGAGCAAAAGAAGGTCCAAGAAGAAACTCGTTTTGAAGTACTCATTGTTTGTTGCGGAGGCTGAAGGCACTGGGGAAATCTCTGTCACGTAATTGCACGTTCCACAGGTCTTGTCTTTCTCACATATGAAACAAGGAAAGGCGTAACTGAAATATAAGTAATAACGTTGAGAATGGAGGAGATATATATTTTTTTTTTACTGAATTCTTGGTTCTACTGAAAATTGTCACATTTTCTTAAGACAATACGACACATGCGAACGACTATTCTTAGCATTGCATGTAAATTGATTCGACTTCAGTTCGAAAAAAAACTGATATTAAAATAATGTTTCAACTCACGACAATTAGAGGACGAAAACTGTTTTTTCCTTATCTCAATGTGGTTCTTGCGCACTATGAGGCTGAACATCATTTGCACTTGGTGCAAGTTTATAAACAAGTTTATCTCGAAAAGATTGTCAAAAAGTGAATAACGCGGTGCAAGCTAGTTGAAAAAAAATGTTATTTCCGAAAGGTCGTTAGAATGATTCGGAATAAAATATTCCGAAAAAATCGTAAGTCTTGCCAGGACGAAAATTGCTGACGTCACTTTCGATTTCACCCTTTTTAGGACCTTATCGAGCCAAAGGACGGTGTGCAAAAAAAGTCGTTCCGCTATAAAGTAAATTTTAGTTGAGCATCTGTACCCGCCTCGGGAATAAATAAAATAGGGGTACACTGCAAGGTCCCCAAGAATACCTTTTTGAAATTCGTGAACATTTTTGATTACAGGTTTGTGGAATTTTAACGAGAATTCTGGGAAGTGATTCTGCTTACTCGTATATGAATTAACAACGGGGGTGGAAGCTTTTTTAAAATGTATCCCCCACGATCATCGTATAATTTGGGTGGGTATAGTGGCGCCATCGAGTTTTATCGAGAAAAAAATAATGCTGAGAATGCTTTTGGTTCTCTGACCCTGATTATCGTCTAAAATTTTTAATAATGCACGCAACGCCCCGAGAGAGCACGTCCCACACGTGAATTCCTTATTAAATTCTACATACGTATTTGCTCGGGAATCGAGCTTATTCCGATCGTTGTCTCTTCTTCTTTGTTCCCATCGTTTTCGTCTCTCATCTCTACCTCGTTCAAGCCCCACAAAGCCCTTCAACCTTCGAATCATTTTGATTCTTTTTATCGTACGTTCTCTCACACCCTCGCTCCCTTATCTTGGCATATTAATTCGCGCGCGTGGGTGTGAGCGACACGAGGTCCGGGCTCCGTCCCTTTTTTTTCTCATTTTTTTTCTCTGCCCTTCTCTCTTGTTTCTCTTATTTTCTCTTCTCACAAGTTCCACTCTGTCCACCACCGTTGTTCTCTCGCGATTTCACGTCCGAGTGTTATCTCTCGGTCCTTCTCGAGAATACTTTCCGTCCATCTTGTTCTTTCAACGTTTTCTTCGTACCCTCCCGCCAATTTCATCGGTCCATTGTTCTCTTGCGCAGAGAGTGTTATATTCGTATCAGAATTATTCTCTTTGCGACTCGATAAGTATACCTTGAACGATGTTTGGTGCGAACCACTTATCACTCGAGTAAAACGTACCGATAGATTATGTGCGAACACTTTTGGAACTTCCTCATTCCAAGAAAATGGAAACTTTCAGGTATTCATTTAAAAAAAATCAAATTATGTGAGACCTCGATACAATTATCCGTCATAAAGGATCTACCCATAAAATTGGAAAACTTGAAAGTTTCCATTATTTGAAGCGAGGAAGTTCCAAAACGTTGCAAAAATGATACACAGCTTCCAAAAGCTTTAAACATTCTCCGGTTATGCCACTTTACAATCAAACACTTAATAATTTACAGCGAGAAGCTGAAGGATCCCCCGAATTCCGAAAAAATTAAGGTTAACGGTGAATCAGCGGAAAGTGGTTGACGTCTCGAAGTTCATGACTGAAGTCTTTCGGAGGCTCTGCGTTATTGTCGGTAACGTAAGAGCGTACGCGAAAAAAATGGGTGAGAGCGAGTAACGACGAGAGACGACGCACCAAAATGGCTAATGCATTCTCGATGGTTGATTCATGCACTAACCACGGTAAATATATCGGTACTCTCGCCGGGTATAAAATTAATTTTGTACAAGGCCCGGCTGGCCTTGCGGTCGTGTAACTATCAATATCGTGAGGTATCGTACGTACCTTGCCAGGGGTTCCGTCGATATTCCCTCACGCTTTTCAACTTGAGACTCGCGCGTGTATTTCATACATTTACAAAACCTGCGGTACTCCGATCGGTTTCCCCCTTGCACTTGTAATAACGCACCGGCAAGCGCGCCTAACTTTCTTTTCGCACAGCTCTCGACTCTGGTCCATTTCTCTGAATTTGTCCATACGCTTACATATCGATATACTCGCGTCCGTAAGGATAATAATAATTCATGGGCGATCGTGCAACCCACGAAACACCTCGTTAAATTATTCGCAAAAACGAGGATCCACTCGCGAATCATTTACCAGGACTACGCGGGCCTGCAATATTTATCAATCTTAACGAGGAGGAATCAACGCCCGAACACGTGTTATCCGCGCACGACGGAACAAAAAAATTATTCGAAAAAGCAATCCTTAAAAGAAATCCCTTCACTGAATTAGATAAAATATTTAAATAAAGAGAGAAAATAAAAATTTAAGTGAAGTTTTGTTCAATTTTTTGTGTTAAAAGATAGGAATAATGGTTTTATGTGAAGACGGATAACTCAATGAAACTTCCTTCTAAACGTTCCTTCCATTTTCCTTTAATTTCTTCCTGTATCAATCCCGTATCCTGAATCCACCCTCGATTAAGAAAATTCAAACCCATAAACAATGTTTTCGTTTTCCAAGCTGTCAACGAATCAATCGTAATTTACGACTGTTCGGGACGAAACGTCACTATCGAACCTTTTATTATTTTTATATTCTCCAACTCGACGTGGTCTCGTATTTCGGCCTTTATTCCTCGATCGCACGGGAATAATTGTGCACTCGCCGTGTCTGTAATAACTTTCAACTTTTCCTCTGTCCTTTGCACCCCCGCCCTTTCCGTAATGCATCAACCTCATCTCTCGAGTTTTGCGTACGTGGGGCAACTGTATATATAAGAATTACATTCGCGCACGATGGGTCGAGAGTTGAATCTCGTTGAGCCGAGGGTCGTTCTCGATGAGTGCAATTCAACGAGTCCCACGTGAAGTATTCTCTGGATATACGTGTATATATGTGTATATAATTGTATATAATGCAGTGGTTCAAAAGGAACTTGCGTGTATTATTGCAGTATTCTCCTTTCGCGTACGAACTCTCGTTCATACGCCGAGTCTAATGAAACACCAGCACTGGCTTGCGCTTTTACGAGGTAGCATCTCGATCATGCACCACGAGCAAGTAGGCGGTTCGCTGAAATTTTATCATTAAATGTCCGGAAACGTCAACGTGTTGTGGCAGAGCCTGACAGGGGAGCAAAGTTTATTTTATTTTTTCGCCCGTTCAAAACGGTTGATCACGCGGTCGAATTACGCAATATCGTTTATGGTTATATATTGGAGATGCTGAGGAAATTGGTAGATGTTGAGAATTATCAAACTATAAATCGAGTTTATCAGCATTCAGAGGGCTATTAAGCTGGACCGCCGAATAAATGTTTTTCAATATTTTTTTTATGACGATAGAATTACCTAAATTCAATTACCTATCTTCGACTATCCTCTATATCTTCTTCTATTTTTTATCTTCCGACAACTATCTTCAAATATGAATAAATATATTTTTATGAACTTCTTTGCAAAATTTTATTTTTATATGTCGATGATGAAACTGGACAGAGCGATCACTAATTCTTCATCTATCGGTTTGATCGTTTTGAGGTCTCGATAGAATAATTTACATCTAACTACGATGTAGATTTTTTATATGTTGCAATGGTTTTGTTCGATACCCATCTTTTTAGCGATTTTTTCGTTGTAAATAATTTTTTTTCAAATACATACACGGTTTTATAGGAAATCGATCTTTTAGATTTTAACCTACCGGTTGTGAAATCATATTTTTACTTACATTCCAAAGCGGTCAGCAGATTCTCCAATTTTGTTACTGAATTTCATTTTTTTAATTCGTTAACATATATGTAGAATAAACATCACCAAATAGAATTTTTAATTTCTTAATTGAGTGTAAGGAAGAAATGATGCAAAATTGCGTTTTTCGCGGGGTTTAAAATTGTCGTTTACCTTGATTATTTAACTAAAAAACGATTGATAGCGAAAATGGGGGGGTGGGAGAATTTGGGAAAAATTCGCAATAAACGCGAGGAATTATGTATCATTATTACACATTTTTCATCCCCGAAACACCGAAGAGCCGATACACGTGTCGCGCGTTATTAATATCGGTTGCCTCCGGACAGAAGCTGATAAAAAATAAACGCGGAAAGGCGTATGCGTGCGTCGTGACGTGAAATAACCACGCAAATATCTCTTCCGTACGTACGCCGCAATCGCTTCTCAGCTGCCACCTTGGAACATATTTACTTCGCGTACGGTCTCGTGCAACGTCTCGTGAAAATTTTTCGTTCCGCAAGCGTATAATTTCGGAAGGCGAAACTTTGGGGACACGTCGCCGAGAAGACGATGCCGCTCGATAATTTGCATACGATTATATGTATATATGTATGTATACCTATGTACGCGCGCACACGTATATGCGGTTATACGTTGACGTTTCGACAACGAGAAGTGTGTGACGTATATGTGTACTTCAAATTTATACCGGTACACTCAGCAAGAAAAGCCAACTTTTCGAGTTTCGAAAAAAGGCAAACCTGTTATTTTATTTATTGGACATGGGTATGGTTAGGTTGAGAATTATTACGAATTATGAAATATTAATGTATTTATTTGATTTTTATTGTTTTTATTTGGTTTATTTATTTTATCATTATTGCATTTATTGTTACTTCATGTATTTTCCGTTGTATGCATTAATATTACGGGTCCATTCATTTATTACATTGAATACTTATTTCTTGCACATTTATTTATTGTTAACGATTTATTATGTTTTTTTTGTTACGATTGACTGTTTTTGTTATTTGAATGTTGTACGTAATACGGATTGAATCGATTTTCAGTCGTTAGTAAAAAATATCCACGTTCGAACAATTTTTATTTATCCTTATCGCAAGGAACGCAGAATCGAACCTTTCGATAGATCGCTGCGAATAACCAAATACGTTTGTAAACAACTATATTTTATAAAGTTGAAGATTGTATCTCTGGAAGACAACGATTGTTTTTTAATCGTTCTGTTTTCATTGTTACCGAAAATTGAATATTGCACATGTATTGTGATTCGCTAAGTAATAACTCTAAAAAAATGTTTGCGTAAATGTCATGGTTCAAATCTGCGAAAAGAAATTGGTAATATAAAGAAAAAATTGTTTTCGTCGCGTTGCAAACTTTAACGCCGTTATGCCTTTTTGTCCATTTTTATTTATCCATTTTTATAATTTGTTTTTGCAATCTGAGGTATCACTGATAACAAAACTAATAAATAGTGAAAAACAATTTGTGGCACATAAATGTTTCTAATTCCAATACCATTTGATGCTCCATTCACAAGTATTCTTTGTACGCATCTAACTTACGAAAATTCACAAAACAGACAACGAGCTTTCCCGTTCGCTTTAACATTTAATAACAAATTTTATCCTCAATTTCCTCAACGGAAATGAGTTTTTCTTTATTGCTGCAACCGCATCGTTTTAAAAAATGATTTTTCTTTCGTTAGAGTTTTCGGTGGTGGCAAGTTTTGTAACGTTCTGTACGAAAACGCGGGAGAACTCTTCATTCCCGAGCGTGACACGCGCGTGGATTGCTCTCCAACTTGACGGTGTATAAAATTGCATCTCCATCGATATATGTATGCTTGGGTACTTCATCGACACGACGAGAAGTCCCGTACTTAAATTGGCCCTAAGTGCCAAGCTCTGCGAGTCCATCTCACGTACTTTCGCGGAAAGAGTACTTTGTACATGCACACATATATATATATATGTGCTTTGCCCAGAAACTTTAATCCCCGTTTCAACACCTTCATTTAGCCGCCGCGCCGACCAGGCATGCCCCGAGCCGCAATCAATGTTTAAATACATATCTATATACGTATATATTTAGCCCATCGATTTTTGCCCACATCGGCATATCACCTACCGATCTTTGAAGCCGAACGAACGGCCCGTTTCTCACACCTTCACACTTTCGATCGTCTTCCTTCAGCCTTGTGTGTGGATACACACGCGGTTGCGCGCCACTTTCGCTCAATTTTTTTCTCGACCTGTCGATCGCGATCGCGCAATATCCCACAGCGAAAACTCTTTCGCAATGATACCGATAAAAGTCACACATTCGTTAAAATCCCCCTGGATTTTGTAATCGCGGCTGATCGTTACGAAATTTTAGTTGTTTTCCGAGAACCGAGAGAGAGAGACAGAGAGAGAGAGAGAGAGAGAGAGAGAGAGAGAGAGAAAGAAAGAGAGACAAGTCTGTTCGAGAAGCAATGCAGACGAGGTTTGTTTATCGTTAAATGATTTGCGTCGTTCAATGCCATACGTTACTATATATATAAGAAAATATCACCATCCGCGCATAGGTCAATCGAAGGTCCTTTGGCTAAATGTTATGAATCGTCCAATCTCGACATGCCGGATGTGGTTTTCGTTGTCGATCGACGAGCCTTCAAAAACAATTCCACGTGCGCTATAATCCTTCACGACGGATGCGAGTGAATTATTCGTCGAAACTTGGGGTCAATGAATTGTATAGTTTTTCCTCCTTCGAGTTGTACGTCGAGGAAGTACCGATCGTATCGATCATCCAAATATACTGAAGATAATGACGCGGAAAGTAAGAAATGAGATAGGGGAGAAGGGAACTTTAAGAGAGACGAATCGAAAGTAAAAAGTGAGATAGAGAGAGAAAAAGTGATGCACAGAGAGACAGAGAAAAGAGTGAAGGATGAGAAAAAGGGGCGAGTGAGGAACACGCTTGAGAGGGACTGAGTTGGAGAAAGAATGAAGGAAAAAGATGGGGTCAGGGAGAGACAAAGCTGAAGGGGGATGAAAGAAGAGGGCAAAAGATCTCGAGAGTGCAAGAGAGAGGAAGAAAGAAAGCAATACCGAGAGAGAGAGAGAGAGAGATATCGAAAGAGAGCCAGAGCGAGAGGAGGGATGAAAACGAGAGAAAGAGAAAAGGAGTGATGCTTCACGATGGTAACGGCGTGTGAGCGTTTCGGCCCCACCTAGACGCGTGGGACAGACACCCACGATCTTCCATCTCACACGAGAGCAGTTGGACTACAATACACACACGCATACTCGTTGATAAGGTGGTAAGATGGAAAGGTGGCTTCCAAGACTTCGATTTCCAACGCCGTCCTTGGAGCAACCAATTGTCCCTGGATTTCACGTTCCGTCACAGCTTCACCGTCTTCCAAATCACCTCTCGATAAATCAAAGCATTTTTTAAATCAAGTTTATTTTTAAAAGCGTTATTGCCAAAATTAATTTTGAGAAACAGTTAAGAATGGTAAAAAAACTCTTATGCGCTAATAGCAAATAGTCTATATGTAAAACGGCTTTGAAATACCCTTCGGAGGAAAAGTATGAATGTCTAGGTCTACCAGAATAAAGAATCTCATACTGGTTGCGAGAAGCCTCTCTTTTCTTGATATACTACAGATACTTTCTTTGTTGTTCTCGTAAGGATCGACACGCTTTTACGAGAGCCGCAAGACCCGAAGGGACATCCCGACGTGAGGGAATGAGAGGGAAAAGTGGACAACGCTCGGACGCGCAAGGCCAACCGATTCAAACGAGCCTCGTTTTCCTCTCCGCCCTTCCCTGCTTAAGACGTAACACACACTTGGATTTTCGAAAAAATCGTTTCCTCTTTTCTCAAATTTCTCAAACAATAATTTATCATTAAAACGAACCTTGCTTGGTTTATAAGAAACATTGATTTTTCGTAATTTTTCGTGAATTTGATCGATAGTCTATCGGAGAGCGAAGCTTTGAGTTGCTACAGTTATTTTTTAATCGAAATTTGGACAAATATTTGGGGCCGAATAAAGAAAAAGTCAGCACCCTGACTGACTCAGCTAAAGACAGCGCATTCTTGGTTGGAATGGAAAATGATTTTGATATCGGTTACCTGAAGCTTCAACGTCGTCGTATCCAAAACGATTGTCATGGAACACGATTTTTATATAAATTTAGTTTTATATGCAATATCGCATTTATTGCAACTGTCGTAGCAACAATTTTCGTAGTTGTCGTAGCAACAAATAAAATCAATGAGACAATATTTCGGATTGAAAAGAGAAGATTCTCGCTCAATTTCTTGACATCGTTCGAGACAAGTGAATTATTTCCTCGTGTCTTATTTTCTTTTTAGGTGTCCTTTGAAAAAAGCAAATGATGCATTTTTTATCACAACAAATGGAAAAAAAGTAGTCAGTTGATTTAAAGGGTACGCGGCGCGTGTACAACCGTCACTTATCTCTAATGGGCTTGTGCAGACCACCAAAGAATTTTGAGAACCTTTTTTTTCTACTACATTCAACGCCTTCACATCAGTTCGACGCGGTGAATAGTGAGTGAGACCCAGAGTCGTGGAAGATTTCACATTTTTGTAAATTTTTTTATCATTTTTTACTGTATTCATTTATTTTTTCTAAAAACTTGTGTTTCGGTCGAACGTTGTCAACATTTCATAGCGAGTAAATGAAAAGTTTGCCTGATATCATTCTCATTTAGTTTTTTTTTTGTTGTTACGTTCATTTTGTAATTATTTTTCCTAAGCCAAAAGTTCTCTTAAACACCTTATTTTCCTCCACTTTTACCAAGGCAAGTCTATGTCTTTCTTTTTCGGTGGTCACTCGTTTTTTGAGTCGAGTCATTTTCTGTTTTCTTTCAGGGATCAAGTTTGACAATTTTATGGACAAATTTATCGCCAGGCTGAAAGCGGAAGGCCCTAAAATTTTGGCTGCCGTCTGATGGAAAAGTCGAAAAGTGAGGTTATTCGAATGATCATTCGAATGAGAGAAAAGACAACGGAGGCGGAAGAATACGCCTATGAGTGTCTCGTGGCGTGTCTGAAGGGAGACATTTCGAACGAACCATAAATCACGATTAAGGGTCGAGGAAGTGTGTCTCCGTGTACCACCTGGAGTCTGAAGCTGATATATATTTATACACACATGTATATATATATATATATATTATATATATATTTCTGCATAAATGAACCAATGGTCATGGTAATGTAACCATAGGTCAGACTCTATCACGGCCTGCAGTAAGTCACATTTGCTGCACGTGAAAATAGTTGAAACAATACGTCAGTCAGAACTGATTTAAATACCGAAAATTGAGGGTCGATTGAATCAATAATCGTCATCGATGAGTGTGATGAAAAAAAAGTCAGATCATGGGCGGAATCTATCTTTAAACCTGACTTACGAGTGACCACTTTTCAGTGATCATTCAAAACATAGTGACTAAAAATTTGGAAACCTTCTGGAATATTGAATTTCGAAATACAGATTCCTATTTCGGATACGCAAAGGCTGAGACTCGCAGATATAGAATTTTCATTTTATGAGAACGAAGAATTGTTTGTATTTTTCGATACTCATCAAGGAGTTTTTTAAATTCAAATGATCGAGTAATTAGGCTACAGTTTTGACGCGAAAATCACGGTAATTGAAAAAGAGGGATTTCCGAGGGAAGAAGTAATACGATTGAACCATACATTTCATAGAAAATCGATAATAATTGAGGCACTTACAATTTCAATCTCGTGAGAAACCCTTAGACGTGACGGGCTCAGCAGTGAAGTTGATTTTAATTATCCGCTGGATCTGAAATTAAAAACCAAGTTTTTTAAATCCATAATATTAGCTAAGAATGAATTAAGATTTTTCTGTAATCGTGTTTCGATCTTAGAAAAAAATGATCGATTATTTATTAAAAATTATCGACTATTTGTAGGGTTAAACATGTACGTCAAAATCTAGGCTTATAAATACATGATTTTCTTATTTTGGGCGAACTTTTTGTTCGACCGTTCATCCAGTAAAACCGTAGAGTAACGGGTAACTTTTCTCAAAAAAAAAAGACAAATTATTGCCATTATTGAATGAGGAATCATTGGTTTGCAGATGTTTTATTGTTCGTTTCGATCTGCGCAATGTTCGAAGTGTGTCTCTCCAGTTCGAGTTCTTCCTATGAATCATGTAAAGCCCACGTGTAAGTATCGCGTTGGCGATGACGAAGGCATTGGCCCGCGATAGAGCATCGTATACAGAAAAGTACTCTGGCTCGTGTATGATTAATGTGCGGAAGATCGGGCCCGCAAACGACGAGTGGACGTACATACGCTGCAAAGGACCTTCGCGGTTATGGATTCATTGCGGTCAGAAAGTATCAAGTTCCTCGACAAATTTCCAAGCCTCTTTCTAAAGAAAGAAAACCTCGTATACCCAGTGAAGCTTTTTACGTAATTTTGATAAATAATTCCATTCGATAAAAACACGTTCAAATGGACGTTCGTCCACTGTGAATTTATCGTGGAAATTTGCGATTAGTAGGCGAGCTGTCTTGAATCAAATGTGTTAATTGCTTCGATGATACGCTAATGCGCAGCATAGTTCACGTTTTTGAGGCTAATGACGTTCTACGTTCCAGTAGTAATGTTCCAACGATAACGTTCGTGAGAGAATTCACCGTTTTTTTAATTTTTCAATCCAATGGCAATCGGATAACCCAAATTTTGAAACGAAGTATTCCTTCTCGTTCGATTGAGCTAAAGGCGTTTTATTCTTAAGGTATTGCACGGAAGCCATTAAAACGGAAAGAAATTGATTGATCAAAGTTTCATGAAAATCTTAAAATATTCCTATTTTTGTATAGAAATGGATCAAGTTGAATTTTACATGTGCATATGATAGCTCGATTTTGCGCTTGGCAATCTGTAAATTATTGAGAAAAGATAATTAGTCATTCTCATTTATAAAAAAATGGCACATGATCTATAAGATATATTCAGACCGAAAGACATCCTTTTTATAAATACATGATGACCTGTAATTTTTCATATTATTTATTCAAACACGAATTTTACGAATTTAACGGTTTGCTGTCTTAAAAAATTCTTCATGAACCACAGATGGCTGCTATCGAGTATTCTCTTCTATACTCCGTGTCCACTTATTGCATTAATAATTGAAATCCTCTTGAACACCGAAACTTACCATGTCAGTTTCTGTAATGACTTAATTGTCAAAATCCAACGAAGCCTGACACCTGTTATAAAGACATTTACCAAGGGAACTCGCAAACTTCGAATTTATTTATTTAGATTAAGTAGTCCGTAACGTTACTGGAGTCGTCAGTCGTTCAGGGCAATCTGTATTATCGATAGAATTTTGAATTCGATTCAGGAGCGATTAAATAATCAAGTACCTACACGATCGCGTTATCTGAAGCAGGAAATCGTTTCGATGTCGAAGGACGGATGATTGGCTAAAATTCATTTCTAGATCATTCGACATCGTTCGATTTTTTCGTTACGGGATTTCCACACGAGGAAAATAAATACGAGGAAGGTCGTATAGTGCAATTAGCTTTTGAATCGTCTGGTACAAGCATGTTTGAATAAATTTCTGGATTTTATTTTCCCGGTTGGAGAGATCTCACGGTACAAATATTTATTCCAATAAATACCATAGCACAATTTACTGCCTTCATTTATTTTTAACACTCCACCGTAGTATATTTCATTCGTCGCAGTGCCAGAGCGGTTTCAGTGACAATTTTCCATGTACTAACCTGAGATTTTATTGCTCCTCCTCATCCTCCTCACTCTCCGCCTCACTTTCTTTTTTTTCTCTCTCTCCCCCGCCCCCTCTCTTTCTGTCCCTACGAGATCGCGTTATCCTCCTCGTACAGTTTCTCAGTCTTCGACGTGAGGTCTCGCCACGCGAGGAGGACTCGTCCTCGCAAACGCCTGCTCGTATTCTTGTCCGCTCTGCATCACGTGATATCCTTTTACTGGCGACCGAACGTTCGCGAGTACACGCTCGTTTGTTCGCATCATTAGGGATACTCGCGTGCAGCAATTTGCCACGCCCAACGAGACCTTGCACCTTCGATGGATCCTAGGACCAAGGAGGGATATTGCGAATAATCCAAATTTCGAATTATTCATCCAAATCAACTCGGATCATTTCGGGTATTCGCGTTCCATTTGGGAAATTAATTAAACGTGGCGTTGGGAACAATCTACGAACGAACTATTTAAAAAATGATTGCTCGAAATTTACTTATCGTAGGTAATTTTGGTTAACTGTATCACCTTTATAATTTCTTCGATTATAATTTATTAAACGAAATTTGGTACACAACTTCATTCATGCGCGTAGAAATAAATATGTTAACATTTTTACAGTGAACTAACTGTGCCATAACAATTTAAAAATATTAGATTTTATTTAAAAATCTTCTCTAAATTACTTTTGAATTAATAACAGTAGAGTAATACTTGTAAATGATAGTCACTGCACAAAATCACAAAACAACTTTTGAAAATAATTCATTACTTTTTTCACTTTTACGCGTGTGGAGCTTCTTCAGCCCTTGAAATCCTTCAACGCTTCGGCTCCTTCAGCTCTTGAAATCCTTCAGCCCTTGAAATACACTTTAACTTCGAATCATCGAGATGTTGTCAACGTAAATATACATTTCGAAAATCCTTACACCACTTAAGAGTTCAGTTAAGTGTGCCCAAAGAACGAAATTGATAAAAAATGCGAATGTCCCTAATAATTTGGCAACCTGCTGTATTCCGTGAAAAATGATTTGACTAATGCTTGATCTATTTTAGTACCGTTTATTAAAAATTCAGTGGTTCACGGATTCAGATATTTTTTGCGTACGAAAGCTCGGTTGTTCGTACCGACCTGAATTAATTAGAGGGCGTCCGTGATATCTCTTCGAGTCATATTATCAGAAAAGCTTCATAATTAATACTGTAGCCTAGATTCTCCGTACTTCTAAGCATTCTTTGAAAAAAATGTCCTTATATATTAAAGTAATTTTGAAGAAGCAATGCTTCTTGTGCATGTGACCCATCAAAGTCGAGATGCACTTTATCAGTTTTCACCACACATATGAAGATCACTTCACGGTTAAAACGGGATCTATTTAAAGCGACGAAAAGTCACCGTAACGTAATGAATGTGATACCCGGGTTGAATTTCCAACGGAATAATTTCACTGGGAAGTATTTATTTTTGAACTCATCGAAAATTCATAATTTCGGTCATTTTATTATACGATAATTATCCAATCACTCGCGGATTGGAAATGATTATAACGAACGTATATTCGAGAATTTTCATAGCTGAGATTGAGCTACTTTCACGATTCGGTTTTACTTCGAAATGCACGGATCCGAAGATTCGGATGCGCGTACATTGTCACTATAGCTACGGGCAATAGTTGTCTGGTTGGGTCTATTGACCCTCGCTGCTACTTCGAGCGGCTCGCACGAGACCATCGCGATGAACGTCTTCGTGTCACGCAAGCATTTTGTTCTTCGACGACAAAAGACTCTCCGAGAGCAGTGAGAGACTTACTCATCCTTCTCTCCTTCGGAATTCGGTGCCATTAGTTCGATGCCGCATTGTTTGCCATTTCATTTCGTTCGAGTCTCAAAGCCGAACGTCGGGACAACCCCGTTCAAGCTCAATTTTTACAATAAAACATCCAATGGATTCGTCATTTTTAAAAAATACTGTAAAATGTATCAGGTATCTCGTGAATTTTCATCATTTTCTTGAAATTTTGTCGTCTGTTCTAGAATGTAACTGCTATTCCAACTTTAAATGACTTTTTAGCGAAACTATTTTTTTCGGCATCACCTAGTGAGTGAATCGACTTTAAATTAGTCTTTACCGACGTTTTTCGTGTACACATTTTTTTCAACTTATTACTATCAAAACACTATATAGTATGTATAGAAATTCATAGTTAGTTATATTGATTACTATAAACTATGTTATAACACGGCATTGTATACTGGACACGTATATACATATATTTGTGTATTCGCATATATATGCATTTCGTTCTAATACAACCTGATTCCGTTAACGACCCGAACTAGTGCATTCTACTTTAATTTTACTTCTGCATTCTTCATGATAAAAATAGCTCTTATCGTTCCAGCGACCGTACATTCTCATCGCTTTCTAACGAAGGTATCCCTATGAAAAATATACGGCAAGATATTTATTTTGCCCACGGCGAAAGAGTCTCGAAGAAGCGGCTGCGAATTTCCAAGGGATCGATGAAAAGAAACGAGAAAAGCGGAGCGAAACAAAATGTGGCTGAAATAAATTAGCAGCGGGTTAACGCGCGCACCGGGCGTTTCACAAATTTTCTTTCCTTTCTTTCTTTTTTTGTTTACGTTTTGTTACTTATTCTTGATTTTGTCTTTAACGAAGCACAGCACGACGTCCTCTTCGGTATACTAACGAGTCTTCGAGTTAATAAAAATCGTAGCTTGCCTCCTCGTCGTCGATCTTCCACGGCCTTGCCGCCAGGGATAACCGTCCTCGTTTTAAAGATCGAAATAATGAAAAAAAAAACAAAATAATAATAATAATCGGAAAACAGCGCAACTCGATGAGGCGCAGCTCGGCTTGGTTGTCTTCGGATCATTGGGATCCCGCTCTACTAGCCTCTAATTAATTTGTAAGTTTTTATCGGACCTTCGAAACAGACGCGATGCGATAAGACGCTTGTATCCGATGCTCGTTTATCGTGAGGAAAGATTGAATATTAATTTGGGGATGCGTTGGAAATGCCACGTCGTACACCCACGCGAGGATCACTCGGAGGAGAGATTTGATGGAACTTTTGAAACGTCATATTCGTTCTAGCTTGATGAAGATTAATATGTGTTTTTTTTTGTTTATCAACTTCGTTCGGACGCTACGCCCAAGCATCAGTAAACTGTAATGTTTTTTTTAAATAAATTTTTATCTTTTAATCTCTCAACTGAAAAAATAGTATTTTTGCTTGTTAACACAAAATATGTCATTTCGAATAAATCTTCACTCTTATATTTACATGATACATTTAGCATTTTATTAATTTAAAAACACACTGTTTTATGCTTATTAATAATTGACTTGTTTATCTCTTATCAATATGCTCAACCCCAATTAACAGAAACGATATTAAACTTTACGAAAAATTAGATGTATCAGTAGTGAAATGAATATTATTTTATAACTATGTGAATCACACAAGCGGTACCCCATAAAACTCCATCGGAGCTGTGAAATGCGCAAGTAATCGTCGCGGTTACTAGAATTAATCATTTTGATTAGAAATTGTAGAAAATCATTTTTAATTAATTTTTAATACGACAGAAAATGGATTTGTCAGATATAATCGTTATTGAAATTTGCCTGTTATTATCATTATAGAAGATCAGCCATTAATATTCAAATTGTTAAATACGAGTTGTGGGTGGGTCCACATTGAGTTTGGACTGCCTTGCGCGTTTTCAATCCTTAATTCTGACAGTGTAATATATGTCTATAATTCGAGTAGGATTCTGATGGATAGGGAACGGAACATTCGATGAATAACGCGATTTAAATGAGCCACACCCACAAGTGTCTCCGAGGCTGACGCTATGAGCGTACTGTTGTATAATATTGACAGTACTGATTTGTTCAATTGATTTTTGCAACTTTTCATCCCGTGACTTCGAAAAAGCAATTGAAATTACTAAGGAGTTGAGCTACTGTGTCGATGTCGTTATCAAGGTTATTGAAGAAAAAAAAACAATTCTATCGGAGTAAATAAGAAAACTGAAAAACTTCTTTGAACTTCGAATGAAGAAAAATGTTGAAAATTCGTGGAGTTATCTAGATTTTTTACGTATCCTACTATGTTATTCAATAACTCGACAGTTGATAAAAATGGTATTAAATTTAATTCCGTATCGAATGTTATTTTTCCAATTTGAGTTGTCTCTGCTGAAGAGAATTTTCCACTGCTTCTAACTGTGTCCCCACGCGATACGTTTTTTAATGGAGCTACATTCTTTCGCGAACATATTTCATCGAATATGACAAGCCATAATGATTATTCAAATGGCCATCCTATCATACCGAAATCGATCGATAAATCAGATAAATTTCGACGTAATTGAGTTGATGGAGCAACTCGCTCGTTGGCGGTAGCCCGCGCTCGTAGGTGTACATTTCTCTCTTTTCATTGGTCACAAACTCGCCCACCGTAAAAGCGAAAGAGTTGATGCTGACGTTGTTACGGTTTCCTGCTGATGCTGGTCATCCTATTGATCGCTGGATTTCTCCTTAAGCATCGAATGCACTGGCCGTGAAAGGTTTGCGATCTTGCGAGGTTTTAAGCTGTTAGACCATCCACAGAGAGAAAAGGAATGATGTGGAGGATGATTCCGCTGATCAGCTTATGGCGCAATCCTGGATCTTTTGAATTTCCTGGCAGACCTGGACTGCCTACTCACTTTACAAACTGGCAGCCTCGGAAAATTAGCGTTCAATACTTTTCGCTATCCTGTGTACATCTAGGCGGTGGATTGGAGACCTTCGCGAGACGTACACTGATGTCATTGGTCTTCACAAATCCTTTGCGTATCGAGCGACGGAAGTTTGCGTAGGACTGCATTGGATTTTGTAATTTTTTTTTTATTTGCGAAAGATCCTGATCGACGAGAAGATTATAAGATAGTTTTCACTATTCCTAACACGTCGTTTTTCATGAACGTCGGGTCTATTAGTTGAAGCGTTGAAAACTCTTTTTTTTCAAATCTTTGCAGGTTCACGATCATGTGAGAAGTCGATTTTGAAATTAATACGCAATGGCACATACTGGAAAATGTGAATGATGGTTTCTCCGGCTCTAGCGCTTTCTTGATTTTTTAAACATTTATAATTTAGCTGTAACCATTTATACCCGTGTTTTAAAACATTTTTTAAATGAATTTTTAAGATATTTGATCTTAAAAATAGAAGATACTTGATTATTATATTAACAGATTTATTTCTATTTCATCGCCAAGATGGATTTTTTCATTCGACGAATTCAACGATTATTTTTTGCAAGGCATTGCACTCGTCGACTCCCGACTCGGTAAATATTTGCTCGCTTCGGTGGCCGAAAATTCAGCAAACAAATGTGCGAATGAAAATAAAAAAGCAAGTTGGTATAGGACTTTGCGGAATCCTCAGAAGCCGAGAATCATTGCTAAACACAATTATGCGAGGCACGACGAGAAAAGAATATATTTCCATCCCACGCTCGTGGATAATTTGGGATTTTGCGCATACAGTCCCGAATCCTGTTTCCAGAGGACAATATTATTTGAACCCGAAAAAGCCAGTGACCTTTTTCCCGCAAGAATCTATTAGTTTTATGCTCGCTTTTGCGCACATCTCCGAAATTTCGCACCACGATAAAATGTATTTTTTACGCAAGGGCGGCTGATTCGTACTTTTTAAAAGAATTTATACTGATCCGGTCCTCGCTTTCAGTAAGTTCATTGTATTTTATGTCGCCTTCTGACACTCTCCAAACGAGTATCAGTTTGTATTTTTACTACATTATTATGTATTACACGTTTTCAATCCATTGTGTAATTCAGGAAACCTGCTCATTCAAGCAATTTCATCCAAATGAATTTA
The DNA here is from genome assembly GCA_030523105.1 of Ophioninae sp. A BG-2022a. Taxonomy (NCBI): domain Eukaryota; kingdom Metazoa; phylum Arthropoda; class Insecta; order Hymenoptera; family Ichneumonidae; species Ophioninae sp. A BG-2022a. The sequence continues at coordinate 42,850 of JAPYZI010000669.1, forward strand.
AAAAATCAAACCCAAAAAAGTCTAAAATAAAGAAACTCGAATACAATTAATAGCAAATCCAAACAAGTCCACAATGTATAAACCAAGGTCCACACGAATAAAAAATAGAGGAACCCGAATAAAAACAAATCCATAAGCCACCCGAGCCCAAACGATTTTTGAAACGAAAGAACACGAATAGAAATAAACTCAAACCCAAAGAAGCAGGGAAAATAGCTCTTATTCCATAGATAAAAAATCAACCATTAAGGAGAAATAAATCAGGCAACCTAACCACGAGAGTAAAAAATTCACTGAGCATCTTCGAACAATTCCATCACTGATTGAGTAATATGATAATAATAAGACTAATTTAGAGACTTGTGGAATTTCGTTTGCCTCGTTTAATGGAATGTAAAATATTGCGGGCTTAAAAATGATCTCGAACGTTTTTTATATCAAATTCGTCCATACTAAATATACATCGACGTAGTGACGTATATATATATATATTTCAACACGTAGGCAACGACCTCACACGCGCACCTCTGGCTGCCTGGATATGCATCTCGTCGTGAGGGAAGCAGAAGAAGCTCCTTCTTTGCCGGAACATTTTCTTCGCGATCTTTCGCGAGAGGAACACGAGAACGAGAGGGGCGGAGGGGGGAGAGGGATAAGTGTGAGAGGGGAAAGAAAAAAGAGGAATAATGCGAGATGGAGAGGAGAGTAAAAAAAAAGAGAGGGTATTTCCCTCTCAACCCTCATTTCTCATCCATCCTTAGTCCCTCTTTTGCCTCTCCATTCTCCTCGTTCCCTCTTCGTTACTCGCCCTCCTCGCTATTGCATTTCTCATTTTCTACCAGTTTCGCCACCCACACCTTCGGAATTTTTCGGAATCTCGGTGAGAGGGAACTTTTTACATATATATTGGCCGACGTTTTCGCCTCTCTCGTCCTTCGCTATGCATAATATATGTCACGGCATTGCCCTCTCGCTACATTTACACCTCTTGTTTTAATCGTGTTTCATTTATTTTCTTTCGCGATTGTTTTTTTTTATTTACGGGAACCGGGCGCGCTTTGCACGATCATGTGACGAAAATTGAGTTAAAAACGATGCAGTTTAAAATTCATATGGATCTTGAAGGAGGTTGTTAGGGTTGGTGATGCTTAGCTACTAGCACGTTTTCAAACTTCGTTTTATTTTTGACTTGGTACTTGTCACTTGTTCACTGTGCTAATTCGTAATCTCCGTCCCTACGGTAGCTACTGTAAGCTGCAGCAGGGAAAAATGTCAAAAAAATATTGTAGAACAGATTTTTGCATTTTCCCACTCCAATTTTGCACTTTCGGCACAAACTCGGGCATATTCGTAATCAGCGGAAAATTTCCGATCAAATAGACCCTTTGAAGTGGTTAAAAACCGAAAAAAAAAATTTCGTCTTCTCCCGGCCACTTTCCCGGAATCTTGAAAATCACGAAATTTCAAAAGGTCGTAGGGTGAGCTCCTTATATGCTATGGACATTCATTGGGAGGGTTTGGAAAAGGTTTTTGCCTAACT